>JAUKPP010032640.1:0-17320 GCA_032273245.1 Phyllaplysia taylori | reverse complement strand
CACACACACACACACACACACACACACACACACACACACACACACACACACACACACACACACACACACATACATTTCAAACAGCCAATAGGCTCGTATCTACACATATAAATAGGCTACAAAGTAGTCTACAAAACTGAAAACTACAAGATAAACAACTCGTCAAAGGTTCAGCAATAGTTTATTGTGTTTCACCAACAAGGTAACATTGAAATCTTAGGGCAGGCTCAGGCCACATACATCAAGCCCAACCTTTCTCTTCTACTTCACTCTAGGACGACGAGGCCTTCCTGGTCCCCTCTAAGGATGACAAAGCTTTTCCCCCCTTACAACACTTAGTCTTAATGGTCTTCCGGGCTCATAAGGACATGTTGATAGCATTCAACACACAGGAAATGAATAACTAGGCTACATGTAGTAAGAAATCTAGGGATTAAATGTCTTATTTATATCAGATTCATACACTGAGAATTTTAATGAAAAAACTAACCCCAGGGCCTTCGAGGATAAACTTCAGTTTGAAGGGACAACATTTCCAATTAAACATAAATTCCAGCATTGAGTTCACAATTCCTTAAAACTTGATCGGATAGGAAAAAAAAAAAATCTCTCTCCCCCTCCACCCCCCCCCCCCGTCCCCCCCTTACAAAAAAATTAGTTCCTAAGTAAGATTTCAACTTGAATAAAAGTGTAGGCTAAGTTGGTAGCTACTGCCAGAAGATAAAAAAAAAAGAGACAAAATGCAACAACCCAACTTCATATTTTCCTGTTATACATGTATACAAGCCTCGTCTGATGTGCGATTCAGTGTTTTTGTACTTGAGAGACAACAAATAAGCCAAGATGTAAAAATATAAATATTCCTTGTGGGAGAAAGAGCAGAGGATTAAACAGAAACTGGTGTGTTTTGTGAATGTGGAAAAGCCCACAGGGCAATAGAGGATAGATACAACATTTGGCACATGAAAGACCCAGCCCTTCTCCGCTCAGGGCGTCAGTTGTGGTCAATACTTTATTGAGGTTGTACAGTGGTGGTGCAGACAGATGACCGCATGCTGTGAGAACACCCAAGCTACAGCAGTCTCTACTGACCATTGCTAGCATCCGACTACAATAAATGGTTATACAAACTTATTCCTAGATTTTCTTATACTAATACTGTTCCAATGTACAAAACTAGATACAATTATTATTCCACAAAAATGGATTGCTTGGGAATTTTCCATTGGTGTATGTGAAAAATTTCAGCAAGTTTCACAGAAGATATAAAAACCTTCCCCCTCCCCCCTCTGAAAAAATCCTGCCAAAATGAAAAAAATATTCGGAAAACCCATTATACATTATACCGTCTTCTGAAGTAAAAGTTTCAGCATTCGGAGTGATCAGTGTTAAAAATAGATTATTTGGGTAATGAAGAGTTGCTAAACACAGGAAATGGTCATTGTATTTTGACCATTTCTAAATGGTCATTTTATTTTGACAAAATTCCAAGCTTAGATGTTCAGAGAATTACAACAATGATTTGTGTATAAGAAGTCTCTGTGTTGCTGTGGTGTGTGTGTTCAGGAGAGGGGGTGGGGTGGGGCGGGGGAATAAACTGCATAGATTTAATATGTGTGTCTTAGATAGGTGGGTTATTTGACACAGACGTGGTTTCTATCGTGGCGATGTGAGAGTAACAAATACATTGACAGCTCATAAATGCTCTCAAGATTCAATATATTATATAAATAGCCTATTTATGTTACTAGATAATAATATTAAATATTGATCGGGTAACCTTACCCCTTACATAATTTTCTCACCTTGAAAATTGTAAAGAAAAAAAATCAATCGAGTCAAAAGCTAGCATACCACACTCATTAACACTTTGTAGTCACATAGACAAAAGGACAATGCGATGAGTGGCTACAAAGTGTTAAGAATTGGCCTACAATACATTTTACTTTCACCAGCAGGACATGTGAATTCATCCAGTACTGTACTACTGTATTATAGGTCAACGATTGCAAGACCATGCATTACTGACTATCATTGGTGTCTTTGCCTCAAATCTTACAAAATTGTCTTGGTGTTATTTTCATAAAAGATTCCTTATACATGTAATTAGAGAATAAAAAAAGTCTAAACAATGCTGCGTGGTGACTTTCTAGTTAGATCAAATGCACAATACAGTAAGCCTGGTCTTTCTCATCTCAACTGTGAAAGGTTGATTGAAAAATCATCATGTCCTGTTTGGAAGTCAGCTGTTTCCCTGGTGCTTCTGCTACAAAATATAAACCTATGAACTGAAATGTTAGCCTACCATACTGTCTAATTGTTGCTGCAGTAATTACATTGTACAGGCTTATTCTAGAAACTCATATTGAAAGTGACACAAAGTTTTCAAACAATAAAAGCTATAACGGTTTCTTTAGACAAAATCTTACAATTGTGCCCCAAGATTTATGGATATTCAATTGTAATAGGCCTACATTGTAACATCCAGCAACACCTACGACCAACTGCTGTGCTCTCAAGTCTATGTCCAATGGCAGGATGGCAAAAGTAGGCAAACATTTACTGAGAACCAAACCAAGGTCATTGCAGGCGATGGCAGCCGGCAAAATGTTTCTTCTACATTGTATGCATTATAAAAAGAGCTGTACATTTGACCTTTAGGAACATTTTTCATATAGGAAAGATAAAAGTGCCATTTTCTTTGTTTTATTTATGATACAGCTGGTAGTGACGATAGTGACTATCATCATAGCACCTCCAACTGGGGATCTGCGATTTGAGAACTCGTCACATGGCATGGTGCATCATACCACAATTCGTTGCATAAATAGTCAAGCAGATTCGAACCAGGACAACTAGCCGTATGCTTTTGTTGTATTTCTTACCACCAGTGACAAGAAGAATGTCAGCTAATATAGTTTAAAGAGTGCTTAGGTCAAAACCAACAGCAAAAAATTATAGAAATATCTATAAAAAAACAACAATCTGGGTGAATCAGAAGATAAAATGTAGAAACTTACCAATCAGTTGTGAAATTCAGACACCAATGTAAAAAACCAGTGGTTGACCAAGTTCATTATTTTCACAAACAATCAAAACTGTTAATTCTGTTTGTAACAGGCAATCTCTAATAGAGAATTCTATTTTCAAAACAATACAAATCTGTAATTCGCCCTAGGCCTACATGTCATACAATGCTTGCTATCGTAATTCTCCTTTCGTAGAAGTTTATTTGCTTTTCGTTGCTAAAAGACAGATGTTTTCTTGTTATAAAAAGTCAAGTATACGTATAAGAGGTAATTTGGCTATCTTAACCTGTTTGCTCTCTAGAAAGACTAGGAATAGAATTATGAAGAAGGTTCTTAAACATTACAGTGTTATTAACTGATATGGGGCAGAAATTGAACAACGAAGTCCTTAAACACTAAATTAATAGGGCGTTTAGGGGAGACATTGAATTGTGAGGAAAGTCCTTAAACACTAAGGCAATGGAGAAGAAGCTTTTCCCTGGAGGGTGATCATGCAAACACACAGTTCCATGTTGATAGCAAGGCAAGCAAGCTACTTGCTGTTCCTTAAAGCAGACACGACGACAGTATTGGAGAGTACAACAACTTGGATTATCAAGATCTACTTCAGCTACTGAACAAACGTTATAATGAAGAATACATGAGAAAGTGAGGGGATGCTATGTCAAAACCCAACACAGCCCAACAGGGACACGGACACAGTGTGTTGACACAGATACAACACATTGACAAAAGACATAATGCATTGATAATAACACAACTGTGACACAATACATTGACATGCCGAAACGACCTTATAGTGTGAAAGGAGCCGTAAAAAGCCAAATAAACACACAAAAAATAGGCAAAATGTGTAAACAAACACACAGCCTTAACAGACTCTACACACGGACTCACAAACACATGTACACACCTATACTGGGGCTCAAGAGCTGACCACGCCATACAGCTTACATAATATACCGAAAGCTTGTTTCATAACCACAGCCTCTGTTCATCAGTGTCACACCTCGCAGGCAACCGAAATAATATTAAATGTAGGCTACATATTTGTAAATGTGTAATTTTGTCCTAGTTTTGAGAAGTGAAGATGACGAGTGATCTTCGTTATTATTATTATTATTATAACCTTGATGCTGAAAGAAACAAACTGAGGAGAGTGGAAGAAGTTTCGTTTTTCTCACACGACGACCATACTGATTTACTATATCAGATGTCATTAAGATAGTTCTGATTAAACATAGTCTATGCTAAGAAGTCACGCCATACTGTACTTTGTGTACTTTGAAACCTCTCTTCTTCCAAAATTGGTATTTAATGTTTTGTCATAAACCTTTCAAATGCACATCAAACAGGCTTCTTTTCTTTGGCATTCACAAACTTTGACAAACTCTTGAACTAACTTGTTCTGATGACAACAGTAAGACCAATATAGCAACAAAACAAAACAATGTAGGGCCTGTGTTGAGAACAACCGTAAGACCAATATAACAACAAAACAAAACAGTGTAGGGCTTGTGTTGAGAACAACCGTAAGACCAATATAACAACAAAACAAAACGGTGTAGGGCCTGTGTTTAGAACAACCGTAAGACCAATATAACAACAAAACAAAACGGTGTAGGGCCTGTGTTGAGAACAACCGTAAGACCAATATAACAACAAAACAAAACGGTGTAGGGCCTGTGTTGAGAACAACAGTAAGACCAATATAACAACAAAACAAAACAGTGTATGTTGGGCAAAATTAGCCATCTCCTACACAGGAGACTGCATGTATCAAACATCTACTACCATGTCCACGAGTTACTATAGTGATACGCTGAACAACAAAGTTACAGTTGACAACAATCAAAGTGCTACACGAAAACTGTTAAAATATCAAGTTTTCTAAACACTACCACATCTAGGACTAAAAACCTTGCAATGAACCTGTGCAGTCAACTAACAAAAATGTTCTAAAACTAGAGTGCATAATAATAAAAGTAATAATAATAATGATAATAAAAATGGCATCACATTGTAGATTTATGTTTGGTATATATCATATAAATATCAACATAATGTATTGATGGCTTGTATACTGTGACTGTGTCCACAGACACCCTGTAGTGTGAAACATGCCCATAGATCTCTATTCCAAAACCTAGAGGGCTTACTCTGAAGTCAGAACTCCGTCTCTTCTCACCCTCCACTGACGCATGTAGTGGGGTGTGGAGCTTCGGTGCTGGCATTGGGATCAAACGAAGGGACCGAAATGCATCAAGAGAATAAAGTACAATCAGCTACAACTAGCTTAATATCGTCCTTAAGCTGTTAGGCAGAGAAGCCTACTCTCCTCTTCCATGGATTCCATAGAAGTGATATCAGAGTAAGCGGTCTAGATTATATAGAGAAGTCTATGGCTATGCCAGTGTTGGAGAGAGAGAGGTCAGACCTAGCTACGTCAAGCCAGCACAAAATGTGGAGAGTCAGAGATCAGGACGGGCTAGAGGAAGCTGGTGGAGGAGGACAGTGTGCGAGGAATGGGAAAGGAGAGTGAAAGGAAGGAAAGAGAGAGGAGGGAAGGGGAGGAAGGGAAGAAGAGGGGGAGGGGAGGGGGATAGTGGGAGAAAAGATCAGCTTCATTGATTACAATGGTTTTGGCTCTTCACTCTTTTCAAAGCTGTGAGGTGATTTAAGAGGTGAGCTCACTTTACCTAATGCCTATTACTGATCTAACGCGCTCACTATACCTAATGTGTATTACTGATCTAACGCGCTCACTATACCTAATGCATATTACTGATCTAACACGCTCACTATACCTAATGCGTATTACTGATCTAATGCGCTCACTATACCTAATGCGTATTACTGATCTAATGCGCATCCTGCAAAGTTTAGGCTGGAGCCTACACATAATATTTATACTAAGCTGAAGTGACATAAGCTCAGACCCCTCCATAGTGACCATCTGTCCATACTAGTCACTTTCTTCTGTGACCTAGTTTGGGAGCTATAAGGTAAGGTTTTACAGTACTATCGACACCATTAGGTCATTTGAATGTCAGGAAATAGATTTCAAGACAAAAGTAATACACATAGAAAAAAAGTCAAAAGAGCAGACCACACCAGAGTGCCCACCAACCATCCATGACCTATGACGGTTGTTGTAGTAAAAGTACGAGTGTGATACGTACGAACAGGACGTGGAAGTGACGTGGAGAAACGAAAAGGGTGAGAAAGTTGAGCAGTGGTAAGTGGAGCTCGGTCATAGTAGTGGTCAGGAGTGGGTTATTTATAGAGGCACCAGCCTCAGCTGTTTTAGCCTGTGTGGAGCTTAGTCAAGGCAGAAGAAGGGGAGTGGTCAGCAGTCGACAGCTCCATGAGGGCAAGAGACTGACGGATGAGAGAGAGGAAGCCTGGGCCTGGAGTGGTGAGGACAGGTCCGACCATACAAAAACATTTCCTATTGCTCCCATGATGCACTGGCTTGGCGCAGACTAGATCAAGAGGTCAACAAACAAAGGCTGAGTCATCGGTCAAAGGCAGGAGAAGCTGGAAGGTCAAGGACATCAAAAGGAAGGCGGAACAAAAACACGTGATTCAAGCGTGGCATCCCGCTGGACTGAAAACACATACCAAACACAGATTGAGCGTTCAGACAAAATTTAAATCATGATTCTGACCGGCTTATTGGCTTTGTCTCAAATCCAAAGTTAGCTGGTTTGGTTAGTTACCAGTTTTACGTCCCTTGCAACACTGTAAGGTCATTTAAGAGACAGGCTATACTTTGACCTTGCTTGTCAGGGCCAATCTGGGCTGAGAGGGGACAAATCCCAGCAGAAAACAATTGCCCGGACATGAGATCAAAATTCGGGTACTCCGCATGATAGGCAAAAAGCCTAAACATTACACTACAGATGCTGGTTCAAAGGTTATCCACCCACAAGTCAAAATATGCATACAATAGTCTCCACCTACACAAACATGTACAAATGCAAACTCCTCTCAAACACACACTTTTGTCATGCCGTTTCTTTTTTTCTCTTATAATATTGTTGACCAGATTCATGTCTGATGGAATTACTCGACGCCTGATTCATTGGTTTTTAGTGGAGTTGCAGTAAGGAGTAAGTTACTTATAGATGCGTCAGCTTTTGGGGTGTTTTAGCCTTTTAGTGGAGTTAGCTCTGCTTGTGTTGGACTTGTTTGAGGTAAATTTTGGTACGTTAAGTTTATTATTTTCTCAAATCCCAGCCGCTTTTTGTCTTTATATAAAACTGATAAGTTGAACTTTGGATGAGTCGCCCTTTTCTTCACTCCCTCGACAACATACTGATCCCGATCCATAGTCAACTGTAGACTGTAATACCAAGATCAACTGATCCATATTCAACTACCAAATGCCATAGTTCTTGCAAGTTGCTAGCATGACTCTCCAGCGGGAGATATCACTGCTATTCAAATATTTCCAAGTGGAGGTTAGTGCTTTCAGTCCAGCCCATGTCACCAAAAGAAATTCTTTTGACAAGATCAAAGTAGAAATACGTGTAACAAGATCAAAGTAGAAATACATGTAAAGTTATTGAGAGAAAGAAAGGTGCTACACAGAAATGATGCATATGGTACCAAAATATACATTTACAAGTTTATATATATTATATATATATAATTTCCCTGGAGCATGGTATCATTCATTTTGAAAGTACATATCGTATCGCAACTGAATACAAGAATGAAACAAGCAAAAGGTTAACATTGACGCTCAGACTACAATAAAGCACAGCACTTCACACCACATTTATGCCCCAGTCTAAGAAAAGGGAGGCAATGAAATTCAGAAAAACAACACCACCTATATCACGTTGAACGAGTCTGGCACTAGAGTGCAGACAGTGGACATTACTGGAGGGCGGATCCTCCTCCCCCTGCCCTCCGGCTACACCAGCGACATACAATGTCCATCTGGACAAAGGCCATCTGAATCGCTTTCATTTTATAAGAGGAACAAAATTTCTGCTGGTGATCATCAATCACTTGGTCAGAGAGGCTTAAAACAGAAATTTACCGCCTGAAATGTTTTTAGTTGGGTGATCTACATCATATAATAATTTCAGTTTACAAAATGTAGGCCTAATCCTACACCAATGCAACAATCTGGTGCTTATCTTGAAAAAAGCAAACATATATTCTCATCTCAATTGACAATTCTCAATTTGATTCAAATGCATGAAAGTAGATCATTTTCAAAAAATTTTCATTAAAAGAATCAAGACTTAAAAATATTTCTCTCTCAAAGTAACAACAGCATTCTTTTCTCTCCATCAATTCAGCTTCAAGTTTTCAAATATGGAATGACACTAATTCCGCTCCGATAAATATAACCGTTGGCAGTAGTCTGTTCAGGGGCGGGCAATAGGAATGTGGAAAAGATCATGAATCCGTCTTCTAGATGAAATCATCTCCTGTCAAAAGTCCTGAACCCCTGGCCTCTCAAGACTTGCACAGTATTTACTGACATGACAAAGCACACCACCACACAAGCCAAACCACACTGAGGTGCGGTCAAAACCACGGCAAGTCTGAATATGAGACCTCACTGATCTATCACAATAAAACACATCACACTAGAGAAAACATACAACAACAATAATGAGAGATCGGATCCAACTAGAATTGTTCGCAACGACTCACGGTACACACAATTTCATCATTCATGTCGAGGTAAGAAAATATAATATTATTTGTGCTTCATAATTTTATTTGTTTTGTTCATAAATAAATAATGATATACAAACATATGTTAATTGCTTGTATAGTTAATTTCAGTTTGTATCATCCTTCGTTATCCTCCTATATCACAGCGATGTCCATACATGCTCAAAATGACACTAAAACAACATGATTGCAGGAACAAAAAGCATAGGAAAAATTATCTGGAAGATGAACCCCAGAGTTTAAGTTTGGTCGATTGTATTGTATCTACATATCACACAGAATGAACTGCATTTTGCCTCTCCTTGGTTAGTTAGAAAAGATGAAAAGATTAATTATCACTTGTGCAAAACTAGAGGTCTAAGAGTGAGACTGAGATGAATAAATGCCCATGGCTTACATATATACCAATAAAATGTACACACAGATCTATATATTTATGAAGAAATATAGGCCTAGCACACAACTGGATGAGGTGGGGACAAAACCTCACTGGAGACAAACTGACCCTTAAGGTGCAAAACTACTGAAGGTGGCATTTTCAGAATTTTACAGGAAAGCCAAAAAATATTCCAAACATTTTACAAAGAAATTTTGCATAAAAGTCAAATTAGATTTTGAACGATAGTTCTTTTTAAGCTTCCAGGTTTAACTTTTGACACCACACATGGTTTGGTCCTGTCATTTGTTTTTTGGTCCACACAGGAGTTTTCCACTCAAGGGTTGAAATATTCCTTTCACTGGCATTGTTCTTTTTTCATCTTCAAATTTTTCTTTCTGCACAGTCATTTCAGTTGAGACGATATCGATTCCAGGATCTAGCCTACTCTTTAAATGTTTAGAAAATATACTCCCACAAGGAACAGAGAAGTCAGAATAATAAAAGCTACTCATATCCGACCAGACAATATATGGAACGCCTGAGTGCATTGCCTATAGGTCGACCACAAAACCTCATTCTGAACATAAAGGACTGAATGAAATGGTATCGTTCTATTACTTTTTCAACAAGAATCCTCCTAATCACCGTTACTGGTCGCTAATTCAGGATGAAGGGCATTCCAAAATTTAAAGCAGCGGATTTTACAGTCAGCAAGAACACTTCAATCCAAATCCATGCATCTTATTCAAACCCCAACTGCCTGCCTGTATTTGCAATCCTGATACATTTTTTAAATTGAGTAGGCATAACTTCATAAATTTGGCATTTTAGTTTTTCTATCAAATTTCACAGTTATAATGATCAGATCTACATGACAGCTGTGTCAATATCAGTAATCATTGCCTAGGCCTACTGCAAATAAAACATTGCGAAGACTAATATTTTGATTTTGTGGTTTGGATAGCATTTCTTGGAATTACCAATGCCGTCCAACCTGTCTACAACGGCCACCCAAAATCGAGAAAAAAGAGGTAATTTTAGACAGGTGGTCATCTTAAAGAGGGAGGACATAGAAGAAAGTCTATCTGGGAGTCGATGGAAAGTGATTGTTTGTGCAGGTGGTCGTCTTGAACTGGTGGTCGCTTAAGCAGGTTCAACTGTATTTTCTTTCCTCCATTCTGAGTCCAGCACAAACCATAATTTTCCCCAAGCCACTACGGTCTCCATGACAACAATGCTATATTGCTGTCCACCAGCTTGGCCGAGTCCTCTGCACTCAACTACGTCACATGACATCACTAAACACGGAGTAGTAGGTCTACATTGTACTGTAGCTACAGGCAATCTGTACACAAAGGAATCTGAGAGCACAGCTCCTACAATACAAACCAAACACAGGTCATGTGATCTTCGACTCAGAAAATATGCAGGGTCAACGACACATCAGGCTATACGGATTACAACAAATAAAAACACACCCACGATATTCCAAAGGTCCCTTAATGCCGTCTTGGCAAACAACACAACCAATGTAAGAAAATTGATAAAAAACAACACACCAAGTTGTTAGAAGAAAAAACCAAACAACAATTAGAGAGTAAAAAACACAGCAAGTACAACAAATATATGCATGATATGATTTCTCTCTTGTAGAATTGGATAAAACATCAACGCAAAGATCACAAAACACTTGGGACACAAACCGAGCTAGGAGTAGAGGGGTTAATCAGTACAGAAAGAACTGTAACTCTGGTGCAACTATAAGTTCAGATCTCTAGTGCTATAAGACTGAGGCCGACAGCAAAAATGGCTTAATATTAAAGTCCAAATCATTGGACCAAGAACACACTGTGCGCAGAAAGACCACTGTGAATTAGCAAGCATGGCAACAAGTTTGAGCTGGCTATGTACAAAGCAAAAAAATAAAATTCAAATCGTTCAGACACAAAAATAGCCTTTAAAAATACAAATTGTTTCTATAAACATGGAATAAAGAGATCTTTGCAATAACCAGTGATATGCATAATGGGCAACTGGGTGGTTGGTCGATCAACACAGTCGTCATGGTAACAGACTTAGTTCAACACTAGGCAGCGTACACTGCATACTATGAAGAAATCACATCAAAAGGCAAGGAAACTGTACACGCTCTCACGCTTAAAACTACAACCATTGGCTAGGACGATAAAGCATCTGCAAAGCTAGCAACTTCATGTAGGCTACATATGCATGTATATATGGTACCTTTGAAAAGTCTAACATCATAAAACTTCTAAGGGCTGCAATCTACGTAATTCGTATTCAAGTAAAGATAAAAATACAAGTGAATTTGTATACATCACACATAAAAATGCAAAGGGTCACTCTCGCTACATTTCTCTTTGCCACAAATTGACTGCCATCACAAAAAATGCATAAGACTTTTCACATCACGATCCCTGATGAGAACTTGTTTCAACAATTGATATGTCACTGAGTGCTGGGCAAGTTCCAACTGCAGACATCTACAGTCAGATAATTACCATACTACAATAGAATAAATACTGCAGAAGAGTATTTTTTTCATGAGGCGAAATTTTTGCATTCATCAAGGTCGTGGGCAAAGACTGTGACAATCCTGAAATATGTTGTTT
This sequence comes from Phyllaplysia taylori, assembly GCA_032273245.1. NCBI lineage: Eukaryota > Metazoa > Mollusca > Gastropoda > Aplysiida > Aplysiidae > Phyllaplysia > Phyllaplysia taylori. The sequence goes on along the minus strand of JAUKPP010032640.1, from coordinate 5,576 downwards.
GTCGTTCTCTACACTATTTTTGGTAGTTTGGGGGATCACAATCACATCGTCATGATGCTTCCAACATTATGACCTAATTCCGACTTGGGCCATTATGGAACAAGCCCATAACATAATTCCCCACATCATAGTGCAACATTTGGTGTTACATTCTTCAAAGGTGCTGGGTTGTTTTTGCTCAAATCGAATATTTCCATAATGTTTTTTTCTTGTAACATACAATAGTCAGGCCAAATAAGTTTTCCTATTATCTCACAGGCCATATTGGAAGCATTATGACGACATCAACACTTATGCTAAAATTTGCTATGCCATAACATTTGATTCCCGATGCACAAAAACTGTGATCCACATACAACATATCACAGTAAAGTAGCTTAACCCATACTTTTTCAAATGTCATTCTTCTTCAGAATATTGTCTATACTGCAAAAACAAATGTATGTTTCTGTCATAAAATTCCTTCCTGAGAAACAAAATAATTATTTTTCTGTGAAAAAAGAAGCTCCTTGATAAAAAATACTCTTCCACAGTATTAAGCATCATATCTAAGAAAAGGCAATGGCAGCCAACTAATCTATGTGAAACAAAAAATCATTGGAAACAGTCTAGATACAACTCTAGTAATAAAGTTTTATTTTGATCACTTTGTACAAAGTTTTTGGTCTGGGATGTCGAGTAGAAGACACAGCTGCGTCCCGACACCGACAAAATGGAATCTTTGGCACATCTTTTGTGAGAAGGTACCAGAGCTGTACGGGCAAATGGTGGTTTGTAATGATCCGCTAGATTGTTTGAGTTTCCATTTGTTTCACGGAAATACGCAACACCAGAAAGTATACAGAGCCTCATTGGTGAGAATATTTCTGCTTCTCTAACAATATCCTCCTCAACACTGTCATAGAGGACTGAGACAACTTTTATGTGCTCACAGGGGCAGGACATTCCATAGCTCAACCTGAAACGTTTAACACTTTGTAGTCACTCAGCGCATATTGGCGCAGCGCATATTGGCGCCGGCCCAGATTTGCTATGTGCCAGGCCCAATAAGCCGAGTGGAGTCACGGCTGGCTGCGTGTGACCGGCTGGCTGCGTGTGACCGGTAGGGTTCTTTGTGCTTCTGGCTGTGTGACTACAAAGTGTTGAAGTGCAAGGATATTGATGGCTTTGAGCAAGTCCAGAATAACTGCAAAAAACAGAGATTTACACTTGATTTGCTGCTGATATGATTTCCATAAAGAATTTCAAATGTACATCTGTATTCGTTCAGAAGTTATGTATTATCTCGGAGACCTCATCATGGAACTACATATTGTATACATTCCAAAAAAATATCTTTCTTCTTCTCAAAACAGCAAAAATGTAGGGATCCAGTTCTAGCTGGAAGTCATCAATACGCACAAACTGCCATTATGGGACATTGCTATTTTTCTTATCCAAGAAAACTTGAATCTCTTCAAATCACAACAAGCGTACAGTAAACAAACTATAAAGTCGTGAAATAAATACAAGCAACAAAGCTAGCTAGAGATCATCCTACTGGGTGTACAGATCTGATAAACGGTGGGGAAAACTGATTCACCTCTCGCAGTGTGGTGAGATTTTCTTGCTCAGCAGAGCTCAATACTACCTTTGTCATCACAGAGTTTTGGTCAAATGAGACAGATCCAAAAATATGTACAAAAACATTGATGTATTCATATTGTGTAAAAAAGAGAAAAAAATAAAAATAATAAAGGGGCTGGGGGTTGGGGGTCAGTGGTGGGGGGTGGTTACAGTTTGTGTTACAAATGGCAATAAATAGCCATGATTTATCTAAGAGACAGAACTGTGTAGCTATTTAAGGCAGCGCCTCTTTCATCTCAACGTCTCTCTCGTCTCACAATCTCTTTCACCCCACCTTTCTTTCTATCACATCATGTAGGCCTGCAGCCTGCACATCTCAGGGAATGTTTTCAAGTGGCCCTGCCTTGTTAACAATTCAGTTACTTATAGAACCATCTCTTTGTTCACCATATCACGTCACACTTCACCATATCACGTCACACTTCACCATATCACGTCACACTTCACCATATCACGTCAAACTTCACCATATCACGTCACACTTCACCATATCACGTCACACTTCACCATATCACGTCACACTCACAAGTACAGTAAGCCATCCACAAGATGAGACAGACTTTAAAAATACAGCTCTCTAGGGTGAATGAGGTGACGATCACCCCATATTTTAAGCAGTTAGATTGGCTGGTACATATCTGGGCTCTCCCTTTGAGTGTGAACCATATCTTCCCCTCCCCAAGTCCCCCCCCCCCCCCGCCCCCTTCCCTCTACCAAACATGTCTATTCTGGGTTCACAACCAGCACCTAATCATGTCATATGGACCTAGATGTCATCTACAACAAGTTAGCTTTCTACAGGAAAAGTCTGTCATATCTTACTAACAAACTATAGCAAACAAAGATAAATAGATAAAAAACAACTTCCAATGTAACCAATTCTTGATCCATGTTGTTGTCATAAAAAGACTGTCAGTGCATTAGGCAAGAACATTTTTATAAGCGCACAGCACTGATATGATATAATATTTTATTAACCTTAAGCATATAATCATAATATTACGTATCTTTATAACCAGTCACCTCCAAGCAATACACGTCATTTTGTGTTCAGCTGTGGAGTGATACAACACAGTCAAGCTAACACTGCCCACAGCCACCGCACAGGAAAAAGTATTCGTTGAATGAGATAACAATAGACTTCTTTGAGCTTTGTTAAAGAGGAAATGTGTCGGTGTGAACTTTTCCTTTGGCATATAAGTATAACTTTTCTGTCCATATGTTTGTAAAGATTTTCCTTGTACGTATGAATAGATGAATAGATCTTTCTTTCCTTTGTAAAGATAAAATTCTCTTTTATGAACCTAGACTTTCTCTAAGATATGTATAAAACAGTAATAAACATAATCAATATGGCTGGTGCTTCATTTCACTGAATCTACACAGAAACGGGGTGTGTCCAGAACTGACCCATGAAGACATTTATGAAGTTTAAAAGCGTTGGTGTTAAATCATTCACCATAATATGGTCCACAAGATAATTGATAAAGCTTATCAAAGCTCTGAGCAAAATTTGGTCATTTGGTTTGTGCTCGAGTGCCTTTAAAAGGCAGCTTGAACAGCTTTTATTACAGTTGACTGAGAAAGTTCACAAATGTTGCTGATTTGTCATTGGTAATTATTGCTGACAGTAGTTGAGCCAGTTGATGAGCGAGGTAAATGCCATTCATTTTCACTTTCACTAGAATTTGTTTGTGTGCATAGAATGAGACGGTAAAATTTTGAAAGTGCTCCTCTGTCTGAAATGTCCAACAGTGGTTTTTCCTGTGGAATGCGGCAGTTGACGGCCTGCACACTAACAGGGCAGCCAGCAGTCAGTACATCGTTTTTCCTCTCCTGGCAAAAACTTTGCTGTTAAATCACAAACTGATAGTTTGCATTGATGGTTCTAAATACAGCTATTCTTGTTTGCAACTTGAAATAGCATTTTGATTAATCTTTATGTCTCACACATTTTGTCCTGTCCATCAATATGACCATACTTGGCGTACTCTTCATTCAAGTATCATCAAATCTACAGCAACATCATTTTTCAGGGTCAACATACACTCATAACATGATTATCATAGCATCTTTTGCACAGGGACGATGCGGCCTACTCTTCACAGACTATCGTGGCATGGAACACAACATCTTTCTTCACAGATGTCGCGGGCTACTCTTCATCGATTATCATAGCATCTTATGCAAGATATTTGCACAGTGACAATGCGGCTTACTCTTCACAGACTATCAAGACATCTACATAACATCTTCGTTCAGCACAACTGCACACAGACTTCACAACACACAACAGTAGCACGACACACCAGTGTGCATTGCACCACTATCTGCGTTTGAGAATCTTGGGCGTGTAGTGGCTTGATGTTGGCACAATGCTCACTCTCTCCTCACTCGGGGCGATCACATCACCGCTTGATCCCTCCTTCTCAGTCTTTCCTTCCACCACTGTGTCGTTCTTTTCTTCTTTCTCTTTCTTTTCCTCCTCTGCAGCCTTCTCGCCTGAAATTTTTCCGTCGTCCTCTCGACTCTCGGTGCTTGCCTCGGTCGTCGAGCTAACGGCGGCAGTGCTGGAAGCTTCCGCTGCTGTAGGCTGGGTGTACGGAGTAAGGTCGATGGGATTGACAAGGTCAAGGTCTCCCTCCATGAGTTTTGGGTTCTCTTTGTCCGCCATCTGAAGGGCTGCCCACTGGGCAGTGCGGGCCAGCCTTGTGTGGACACATAGATGACCAATGCTGGCTGCCAGGGCCGTCACATCTGAGAGATCAAGGAATCAAATAATCAACACATTACTGGTATCAAATGATGAACACATTGTCTTCTTGTTTTGTGGAAATCTTACAGCACTAGCAGCACCGTGAGGTAATGGCAGGGCCAGAGATGGGATGAGGCTAGGGCCAACAATTTACTTAGAATGTATATATTTATAGAGGTACCAGCTTCTTTGGCAGTTTTAGCCCAGCAACACTACGGAAAGGATAAGGACCAAACCACAGCAGAGACCCCAACAACCCCTCACTAACCACCCCCAAAAATACATGGCTGGTGGGTTATTTTTTTAACACACTGAAGAATAAAAATAATGTCTAAAACTTAAAAAAAACACCAAAAAAACCCCAGCAACAATTATCAGTAGTGTGGCTCCAGCTTCAGTATTTCTAGCACAACGTAAAGGTGTTTTTGTCCAAATTGCCTGGAAATGCAATGATAAAAGAGGAAGCCTTTTTGAAGAGCAACAAAAAAGGAAACAAAACAACATTTGGAGTTTTCCTCCAACATAAACTTTTAGGCATAGAATTCTTCAAGATACGGTGCCATAAAGGGTTGTACCCCTAGTTTTGAACGAAGCCCAGATTACCAAGTTTAGGAAAAACACTCTTCTGTATAATGCAATTGAAAATAGTACAATCAAATTATAAACAGAATACAGTGCAAGAGCAAGCAAAATCTAAACTGGTGTCTGTGGTGTAATGGCTAGGCTGTTTGCCTAGCATGCAGAGGCTGAAAGTTTCATCCCCAAATTGGATGAGTGGCTCTGTTTTTCTGCTGGGATATTGTGTCCCTCCCAACCCAGGTTGGCCCAGACAGGCAAGGTCAGAGTAGTCTGCCTCGAAAATGACCTCAAAGTGTTGCAAAGGGCGTATAACAACAACCATGCCACACCAAAAACAAACAAAATCTAATACAACAACTCTGCAGTCTTTTAACAAAAGGCTGTATATGCTTAAAAGTAAACATGTATATGGTCTTTTGTATGAAGACGGCAGCACTGCAGGGCTGTTAGGGGGCGTCGATGGCCGAGCGGTAGTGCACCCGCCTACAGATGGGAAGGTCACGGGTTCGAATCCGGGGAGGATCCCTGGGATTTTTTCAGAGTTTTTATGGCTCCGAACCCCGTCCTATCGGAGATGGACGTAAAATTCGGAGGTCCCGCCTCGTAAATGACCTTA
>JAUKPP010032529.1:3918-17322 GCA_032273245.1 Phyllaplysia taylori | reverse complement strand
CCCCCCCCCCCCCCCCCCCCCCCCCCCCCCCCCCCCCCCCCCCCCCCCCCCCCCCCCCCCCCCCCATCACTGCTTTCTGTTCTTGATTCGATGCAGTGCAGGTGTACCTACTGTAAAGAAAGAAAAACAAATCGGGTTCTATGGTAAACGCCTAATATTTTTTTTTGTTTGGTTGGGTTTTTTTCCTTTCTTACAAGGGAGTTGCACCCTGCGCTTGTTTGCTTGCTTTTCGTTGTTCTTTTGTTATGTCTTTCTTCAGTATTCTCTTTTTTTTTTATTTTTGTGATAATGGGATGGGGCTGATAATGTGGCGATATGGAGGGTGGAAACGTTAACCACACTGACAATCACGCAGTTTGACTGAAGAAAAAAATGCTCTAATCAAGTCTTTTGGTGGATATTTGAGCACCTAGATCAGGCTCAACACTAATAGGGAACCGAGCACTGTATGGAAATTTCATTTACTGGCGCAAAACACCCGTGTGCGGTATAGTAATGCGTCGCGTCATTTGTTTGAGTAAAGTTTGCACAATATTAGTTAACGGAACCCGTGGGACCGAGCCTAATTGCTTTGGGCTGACTGATTAGAAGCTTGGACGGGTTCGGTTGGCCTTACAGGGATGGGAGTGAGAGAGTGAAAGAGAGGGAGAGAGGGAGAAAAATATAGAAAAAGATGGTGAGGGGGCCAACCAGAGGGAGAGAAAAGAGAGTGAATGAGAAATAATGAAAGACAGAGAGAAATTGCAAAGAAGGAGAAAAAGGAAAAAAAAACAGTGTGTGAGAGAGAGAAAGAGGGAGAAAGAGAGAGGGAGAGAGAGAGAGAGAGAAAGTGAGGAGGGTGAAAGAGGCACTAATCAAACAAGGACAATAAATCCAGGATTGGCAAATATTTGTCCGATGCACTCAGTCTCTGAGCTTCCACAAAGCACCGAGTCTCGATTTACGACCATTAACCCATTCTCTTAGCTCTTTAATATCCCCTTTTGTGAAATTCCCTTCTTTGTCCCTTTTTCTCCGAATCAAGTGCAATCCCTCACTAGAGAATAAAGTAGCTGTAATGTGTTTTCCTTCCTGTAAATAGGAACCAGATATGATCGTCGGGATAGCACCAAGTTTGGAGCAAGCCTCAAAACAACTGCACTTGCTCTAGACAACACTGAGCCTTGATTTAGGCGATACCGTTTTCATTCTCTGCGGATTACATTAAATGTTTTCATGCTTTGCTATTAACAGCTTAGAGTATTTTTTTTTAAAGTATGTTTGATGTTCAAATGTTTTTCATTATACAAAATCGAAAAAATACACTAAACACATAAATATGCACTTTCTCTCCGCCCAAATCACCATAAAGGCTTCAAAACTTTCAAAATCAAACAAATTTATGTAATCCCGGGCTACATTTTTTTTTATATTTTAGACAATGAAATTAATGTATCCGTCATATAAGACTCGATGAGGCTTATAAATAGTGAAGCCTTTTTTTTAAAAATTCAGATTTAAATATGCATTTACTGAGTCTTGCAAAATCAGAGCATCATCATTGTACGTGGCCGTGTTGCTCTCCCGAAAGAGAGGTAAACCAAGTTCCTTCTCTTTAGCAATGGATAAGAGAGGATGGGGGGGGGGGGGGGGGTTACGGGGAACAGATTCTGAGACTGAGATAGAGGCACAGGTAAGGTTTAGATATGGCATCCCCCCCTGCACCTCACCCCACCCCTCCCACTCCTCTAGCTTTTACGCCTTCTGCACAAGGAGTTCAAAGCGCATTTTGCTTGCTGTGAATAATCACATATTCAAACACAAATGGATTTACCAGAAGGGTATTCGGGCTATCTTGGCTGGCACATAGGTACAAAAACACGATTTATTTGTTAACATTTTCATTTGACTCTTTTCGGAGGTATATTTCTCTATTTAGCCAGCTGAGTTCTTCCTTATGCCATCTGCAAATTATTCGAGAGGCTCAAAATTAAACGCAACTTCAATTCACGAGGTAAACAATTATCAGTTTAAATGTAGATGTTATTTAAAGCACAGGAGCTAATTTCTTTGTTTTTATAGGGTTTTCATTTTACGCCCCTCGTAACGTTGCATGGTCATTTTGGTAGTTATTTTACTTTGACCCTGCAAAAAAGTATTGTTTGAGACAAAAACAATGTATCAAATTTATGTAGATCAAACAAAGCAATCTAGTTTTTAGAGTCATAAGACAATTCCGGGTCAGATATTATTCCACACATTTCAATCTGGATTTGTGTCCAACAAGATGGCGAAACAAACCGTGGTATGTCTGTCAGAGGATTTTCCATCAACTTGATAACACTCGGAGTTTAGAGTAAAGGATTACCCGCGCGGCCCCCGACAGACCCAATAATGTCATATTAAATCCTTATCTGAAGTTCACCCGATTACACTCGCAATTTTTCCCCATTGCCCAGGGGTCGCTATCTGTTGTTGGACGAGGCAGATGGAGACAGGAGGAGAGTGGGGGTCTAAATGAGAATGTGGAAATCATTTGGTGATTTTAGTTAACATCACTAAATCTCAGTATTCGCCTGCTAATCTCTATTTGACCACGAAATTGGATGGTGGAATTAAGCCTTTAGAATATCTCACAAATTGACTTCATAAATCATATTTATGTTGACGTAAGTTAACATAACTTTGACCTGTTGGAGTTATTTTTTCATCTTCTTACATGCGTGATTTTTTTATTAAGAAAAACAGGCCTGACTTCATAGTCGCTCCTAAGCGCAATAAAATCGTGAATGATGGTGCTATTCCAAAAGATGGGTCACTATTTTAGTCTTGGTGGAGGTGAAGATCTTGTACCGGTACCAGAAAGAAAGTGAGGAAAGATTGGTTTCGGTTGGTTTAGTATTGGCTTAACGTCCCTTACAACACTGTAAGGTCATTTAAGGGACGGGCTACTTCGACCCTGCCTATCAAGGCCAACCCGGGCTGAGGAAAGAGAGCAGGGGGATCAGAAGAAAGAGAGAGAGAGTGAGAGACGGGGTAGTGAAGAGTGGGGATAGGATATGCCCAAAAGAGACAACAGATTATGTAGAAATCTATTCGTGTCCCATTTATTTCATAACAGAGACATCTGCGTATAAATGGTCTTTGGTGTACGTTTTTTATACGTTAGAAAAGACTTAAACAGAGTGTGCATTCAGACATAACATGGATAAAATCACGATGGGGGACATTTTATGGCGTATGAATTAACAGGAAGCTAAGGTAATAAAACGATTTTCGTTTCTATAATTCAATAACATAAAATACTCGTGGACAATAGCAGCAACAGTCTTCAGTTTGAAATCATATTAACTTCTCTCTTCTTTTTTTTAGCTGGTTCTGTTAAAACTCCCCTAGTTTATCGTCCTCGCCTGTTATAACTATGACAACAACTTACTGTTCCCCTCACCTCACGGGGACCACACCCAGCCCCGATCCCTCTCAACTCGCGCACGATGCGATAAGGTTAATGACATGCACATTTTGTCCTCCCCACAGTATCAGCCCCGACATTGGAGCAAGCGGGAAAATGGCAGACGTGAAAACCCGCGTCCTTCACCTTGGTCTCACGGAGTCGAGAACGTCTCAAATTTCCCCGAGAAGCCCCGGCGATGACGTGGTGCGGGTTTTAATGGAGAGAGACTGAAAAGGTGTCACAGCGACTCCTCCATTGTTCCGATCACTTCCCGAGCGGCGAGCGGAGAACGGAGCGACTCAAAAACCTCCTTCACCACGACCAAAGACGTGCCGTGAAGACTCAGGTCGGTAACGCGAGGGACGGGCGAGGGAGATCTCAGATGATCCCCCTGCACATTGAGGCCAGCTCTACGCCAGTCTGCCCCAGCCCAAGACTTCATCATCCCCGACACCGGTCCGTCCATGCCACCAACATCGTCAGAAATGGATGAGTGTTTGCTCCGGACTGGCCGCTATGGCGGGGAGCCAAGGTAAATAGTTCTGCTTGACTGATTACCCCAGCGAAATCCCCACAACCCCACCCCCACCCCAGTCCCCACTCCCAACCCCTGCACTCCCACCCAATATCTCAAGATATAACGCAACCCCTATACCTCCTCCAATCTCATGATGTTACCACCCGACCTCACTCTACACTCCTACCCCTACTCCTGGTCATTCTCCTATTCTTTCCTTCAACTCTTGGCTTTTTGGCCAGGACATCAAGACAGTCTCAAGTTTCCTAGTTAGTTCGTATCCATCACGTCGTTAGCTTCTTAATTCGCGTTTCTCTTCTCTCCTCTGCGTCGTGTTGACTTTGTCCTCACTTTCGATTTAATCCGCGCATCGTTGTGGCTCTGATGTCTGCGTACTGTGGACAGTGGTCAGTCTGTGCTGGGTTCTGGGGAAGAGACGGTGAGATGAAGGCTATGTTGATTCCGAGCAGTTGGGTTTTCTTTTATTTATGGCGGAAGAAAGTGGTTTGACTTTTTAAAGTTGAAGGTATCCTTGTTGCAAGAAAAGACACCTCTATCAAAGGTTAGGCAGTGGATCGATGGAACTACAAGACAAACATTGCAGTTTGTTGGGAAACGAAGACAGAATTTTCCTAAAGCAACAGCACGCTGACGCCTCTATGAATAATCTAGTTTGAAGGCAACAATTCACAATACCATCCAATTGTACCTTGAACGAAAGTCATACGCTATCTTTCTATAGATAAATTCTTGCTAATGTACTTTTACTGTACTCCAATCGCGCATACACGACACGCGAGTAAAACAATTGGGCTGCTCTTATCTGATGGTAAGACTCACTCACCCCATAAGGAGCAATTTTCATTTGATAAAATTGATCGTTGTTCACGTAGAAATACCCCTAAATGTTGCTTTGCTCTCTAACCCAAAGTAGTGGAAATTCCAGAGATCAAATTTTCAGTTAGAATGTCCTCAGATAAGTTTAAAAGACATGGAGTTTTAGACGGCCGCCTGATGTGATCGCTCTGCTTCATTACATCTCTAGTTAGAACCACAAAAGCTTCTCTTAGCCAGTTCCATCCTAGTAAAAACCCATGAATTACTCCTCCCCCCCCCCCCTTTTTTTTTTTTTAAAAGCGTACTTACTTCTCTTGTACTCGTTATTGCCCTACTGGTACTCTCTAGAGCACAATTAGCACCCAATGGTCAATCCTTCCTACTCGTTCTAGGCCCAAATATGACCATCCCAAAACATTCTCAAGACCATCCCAAACTGCTCCATCACATCACATTTCCCCATCCCCCGCCACGCCCTGGAATGTATCAATTTTCCACCACACTTACGATCATCAAGAATCCAAACTCCAAACTCAAACTCAAACTCCACCCACCGTCAAGAACCACCTCATTTTGATGTTTCCTTACAACCAACCCAAACGTTGTTTATAACTTTTAAGTCCCTGAAAAAAATGTCCCGTCCTCCAACTTTTAGTCCCCACCCCCTCCCCCAGGACGATCAAGGACCCCCTTTTTCCCCCGTTCCCTTTAAACCAACCCAAACATTGTATCCACTCCTAAGACCCATAAAATGCCTCAACCCCCCACCCCTACTCCCATCCTTCCCTCCCAGTTCATCACCACCTCCCATCTAGAAGTCCCCGAAATCCCCCGTCAAGAGAAGCGACTCGCCATCAAAGACTTCCCTCACTCACTCACTTAACGTCCTGGCTTGGACGACTTGATAGAACTCGTGGACGTCAATGGTCAGAGAGCAAACACTGACCACCCGAGATCTTTTATCGGGTCCCATTTCTCCTGGCGGAAGAGAAGGCTTGTCCTGCTGGAACAACCCGAGTCTGTGTCAACAGTTTTAATTGGCTGGGACATTGAGTTTCAGTGTCACCTCTGACCTTTCCGGTCCGGCTCCATGTAGAGCGACCAGCCAATCAATGAGCTCGCCTTGATTCGTGGAACCTTGATGATGTCGCCGGCCCGTTTTCCGGGAGTTTCGGCGAGCGCGGACACAAGAAAAAGAATTTCCTGGAGCAAACATCAAGTTTCATAATCAATAGCTCCACCCCAGCCCCACAACTCTCGCTCTTGTTTTCCTTTCTCACCTCACGCTGCGTGTGTTCCGTTCCACCCCGGGTAGATCAGAGACGTCCTGGACTCCGGCCACATCAAAGGCTGGAGCGGACACTTACAGCTCACAGACTCACGAGCGCGGGGCCAGCAAGATCTGATGTGTCCTTTTGATTCCTCCTAAAAGAGAGTGAGAGAGGAATACAGTGAGAGAGAAAGAGGGGCGAAAGAAGGAATGATGACAGATAAAAAAGAAAGGAGAGAGAGAGAGAATGAAAGAGAGAGAGAGTCAGAAAAAGATATGCATCAAAAGCTGGAGCGGACACTTAGAGCTCACAGACTCACGGGCGCGGGGCCAGCAAGATCTGTTATATCGGAATATAGTGAGAGGGAAAGAGGGAAAAGGGGGAAAATGTGGGAGAGAAAGAAGTACGGATGAAGGAATGGTGACAGATAGACAAGAGAAAGAGAGAAAATAAGAGGGAGAGAGACAGAAAAAGATATAGAACCCGTGGGATAGAAAGATAGAAGAGGTAGAAAGATGGTGAGGGAACAAAGGAGAGAGTGAGGTAAGTAGGACGAGAGAAAGAGTGAGGTGGGGTGGAAACGAGGGAAAATAAAAATTAAGCCATACAAATACAATGAAGGAGAGAGTAAAATGAAAGTGTTATAGCAGCTTTGTACAGTCGAATCTGCCAGCCTTGAACTCTGAGTGGTTGGTTTTCGGATAACATCCTCTACGTTTCCAAATCGATTACGTTGAGCTTTGGATGAGTTTACCTATCTTTCACTCCTCCGATAGCATAAAAAATTTAATTAGAACGTTGTAAACAGTGGTTTTTCATCAGCATATTTCGAACATAAGGAGGTAAGAAGAATTTAGTAAGGGGCAGGCTTAAGAGTGACGTCATAGGAGGCTTTTGCGCTCTTAACATTTTGCAGATGCATATCAAGACAGAAAGAGAGACAGGGACCTGAGAGTTTCAGAGGGAAAGAATCAGATAGAGAACGCTTTATGAGGGAGATATAGGTGTATTATGAAGAAAGACAGAGAGTAAGATGAGGAGGGATGAAGAAAGATGTACAAGTATGTATTGTTATGTACAGAGAACGAAAGAGAGAAAGAGATGAAAAATAGGGAGAGAGATAGAGAGAAAGACAAACTGAGACACAGAGAAGAAGCTGAACTTTCAGGTCACAAAAGCAATTTTTCACCCAGACAGACGCCCCTCATAATACCACGTCAATTCATCAGCACAAACCACATAATGTTTACACACAGAAAATTAAATGCTCTCTCAGCTCCCCTCTCTCATCTCGCCTACTTTGTCTTTCAACCGTCATTTATTGTTTCGAGCAGGTCTCTTCCTAGTTGATTTCACCGGCGCTGTGGTGTAGTGGTTAGGCTCTTCGCCTGTCATGCGGAAGACCCCGGTTCGATTCCGAGCGCGGACGATCCGGGTTCTTTTCTGCTGGTATTTTTTCACTCTCAGCCCGGGTTGGCCCTGGCAGGCTGGGTTGAAGTAGCCCATCTCTTAAATGACCTTTCAATGTTGCAGGGGGCGTAAAACTCGAAACTAAACCTGGTTGATTTCGCTGATTTCATCGCACGTCTGTCCAATTTCGAGTTTGAATCGGGATTTAAAACATTTCCCTTCGGTGTTCGAAGATTAGTGTATAATGATAATAACATATCTCGGGGTTTGCCTATTGCCATCTAACACTGACGCAAAACAATAACTACACGTAACCAAACAATGTCTTTTGTTATGTTCTTCCACTTGAAAAAGCTTCTGTTTATGAGTCATGTGTTTTTCTTTCCTTGTGTGGCTAAATTCAACGCCTGACTACACAGAGAGACAAAATAATACCTAATTTGTCATCTCCTGAGAGATAAGCTACTTTTCCCGCTGATGGTCTAGCCAACATCAATCCTCTCTCTAGTACATTTAAGTTGTAGTGTAGATGGGGCGTTGCCACCACGACTTCTCTAATAGATTTGGCTGGTTTTCGTTTGGTTTGGTTACCAGTTTTACGTCTCCAGCAACATTATAAGATCATTTGGTTACGGGTTACTTCGACCCTGCCTGTCATGGCCTACCCGGCGTGAGAAGGAAAAAATCCCAACAGAAAAAAACCCAGATTGTCTGCGATGGAGATCGAACTCGGATCTTCAGCATGACAGGCAAAGAGCCTAACCATTACACCACAGTGCCGTAAATAGTTCTGAGCTATTGTCCAGTGGGGAATGAGGCTTACAGAACCTTGCATATTTGTTTGTCTGATTTTGGAACGACCCTTGTAACACTTAAAGCTCTTTTTTGAGGCGTGCTGTTACGATTTTGTCTGTCAGGGCCAACCAAGGTTTAGAGGGACACAACGTCCCAGCAGAAGGATGGAGATGCTAGTCCAACCAAAGAGATGGCCAAACAAAACGTGGAAAATGCATGTTTTATTTCTCAGTTTATTTTTCGATCGGCTGGTTTGGCTGATACCTTGCTGGCATTCTCAGCAGTATGCTCTAGTTTAACATTGTTGTTGTATTCTGTGGATTTTTAGAACCATGACATTTCGTACTATTTCGTTTGCTTCCGATCCGTCTATTTTGTACGGACGTTGAAATCGAAGGCCGGCCCTCTAAGATAACACCATTATGAACAAAGACAAATGTTGCTCCACTGCCAGAATCCAAGAAAGTTTCGACGTCTGACCTGAAAACGTGATGAACGGGTTGCGACAACTTTGATAGATTAACTAGTGAACGCTCCCTGGAGAAAGACGAGGCCATGTTTAGGAATGATGTTGTCGTTGACTTGTCCGTTTTGACCTCATGAGATGATTCAGGATCTTTATTGGGGAAATGTTTCTGATTATAAAAGAAATGACAGAAGGGAGGGGGTCGAGGTAGGCAGAAACAGTGCCAAGCTAACGGAGCAGAAAAGAGAAGGAGAGAGGGGTGGCGGAGAAGTAAAAATGTTACAGACAGTACTATCTTATGGTTGAATAAAGGAAAGTTGGTTGGTTTTCAAGCATTTGTTTTCTTAGATTGTCTGTAGTTTTTCTTATTACTTTTTTTTTAAGAGTATTTTTTTTTTGTCTTGTTTTTGTTGATTTTTTTTTTTTTTTCTGTTTTGGTTTTGGTTGATAACTTTAGGATGGAGAGGGAGGGGGTGGTGTTAATTTAGCAGATCTGATGTTTTATGTTTTGGATTAGTTTGAGGTTTTTCCCCCTTTTCATTTCTGTTAATTTTCGGTGAAGCAAGACGGTGATCATGATAGTCTCAAAGATTTCGTGGCTAAGACAGTTCATGCTCTAATCTGATCCAGACTTATGAATATGTTTGCTCCAAAGAAAAAGAAACAGTTCAGAAAAAAGCTTAAAATCCCTCTAAAGTGGGACAAAACACTGACATCGTCGTCCTGTGCGATGTGGACCCACACAGGCTTTGGAGAGGTATTATTTGAGTTAGATTTGTTTACGTTTGGTTTTAATGGCTTGCCTTTATAATATGTTTCTTAAGCCCTTTTGAAGATGGGATATGGGGAAGAATGTTAGAAGTAGGAGGGGAGTCTGTATTGGATCTTTTTTTTTTCTCTCTCTCTCACTCTCTCAATCTCCGTCTCTCTCTCTCTCTCTCTTTCTCTCTCTCTCTCTCTCTCACTCTCTCTCTCTCTCTCTCTCTCTCTCTCTCTCTTTCTCTCTCTTTCATTTTTGGAAGGGGTGGAGTTCCAGTCCACAATGGCAAAGCGTAGAATTGTAAAGCTCAGGAAAAATTCCTGGTGGTTCTGGTAAGTTTGAGTTATGAACTTCTACGTTTTAAGGCAGTCACTGTATCTCTACAGCACACTGAAAAAGGACGAACATCCAGCAGTCGGGGATCAGCAAAGTAAAGTATCTTTCCAGCACACACACCACATTGAGTTCCTTTCAGATGTAGATAGGCTCAAGCGAATATGGTATAACGCGGGGTAAAAGCATGTGTATGAGATAAGTATCGACGCTTTTATATGCATACCCTCACGACGTAATTCATGTCAACAGTGCTCACGGTACAATCGAAGCGCGGCATAGAAAAGCAGTGTGAATTAGAAGCCGCGCTTGGTTGTTCCCACCTTCATTATGAACTGTTGTCATGGAGCGTTTCACAACTTTGTATATCCCTGGTAGAAGGCTTAATGGATACCAGTGTTTGTGGTGTAGTGGTTAGACTCTTCACCTACCATGCTGAAGATGAGAGTTAGAGGCCCATGTTATGCAGGATTTTTTAATCGATTGTCTTTGGGTTTTTTCTGCTGGGATGTCTTGTCCTTGTCAGCCCGAATGCGCCCTAACGGGAAGAGTCGAAGTAGCTGGCCTCTTAAATGACCTTACTACGTTACAACGGGCGTACATCCAAAACAAAGAAAAAACAATCAGATTGGACAAACAGTAATACCCTGGGGGGGGGGGGGGTTGGTTTAGTTTGTTATGGTTTTGGCTCAACGTCCTTTGCAACACTGTAAAGTCATGTAAGGGACGGGCTACTTCGATCCTGCCTGCCAGGGCCACACGGGCTGAGAGGAACCTTATCTCAGCAGAAAAATGGTGATATACTCGATCGAACAAACTGCCCTTTGCGGGCCTGGAACTCACGTCCTCTGCGTGATAGCCGAGGCGCCTAACCATTATACCACAGACGCTGGTCCAGTGTCTGTGATTTAGTAGTTAGACTCATCACCTACCACGCGAAAGAGGAGAATTCGAGGCCCATGTAAGGCAGATTTTTTTTTAAGTCGAATGTGTTCGTCTTTCCGTTGGGATGTCTTTCCTTGCCAGCCCGGGTTGGCCCTAATTGGAAGGGTCGAAGTAGCCTGTCTCTTGAATTGATAATAAGAATCTTACTACGTTGCAAGGGGCGTAATCCAAAACACCCCCCCCCCCCAAAAAAAAAAATATATATATATAAAAAATAAACAAGCAGAGGGGACAAACAGTAGCCCGGAAGATGAGGTAGCAACGGAATGGAGTAAGCGAGACAGTTAATCTGACTCTTGTATTAAAAAATACATATATAAAAATAAATAAAATTAAAAAAACTCATGAAAAGTTTGAAGAACAGGGTTCATAAAAGTTATTTTATATCTTAATCCCATGACAATACCCTGTGCTAGAACTTGGAAGTCGTTGGCTTTGAATAGGGGAACTTGCTTTCAGAGTATGATAAGCTAAAATCTGTTTTGCTGAAAGCGAAGGCACAGACAGAGGCTATGGATAGGAGGATAGTTCTTATCTCAGTTGACAGGACACGCCCAACAGAAAGTAAGAGGACACGAATTGAGATTAGCACTTTGCCTCTGTGGCTTCCACGGGCTTTGGAAGTTTGGGAAAAAGGAGAGGGAAAGATAGAGTGGAAATGGGAGAAGGATGGAAAAGAGATGTACTGGTATATTTTTACATTGATGGCACGATCGTTGGCGTAACAAACTTAAAGATACAGGAATCAACAGGAAGTGCAATTTAAACCACAAGGGCAGAAAGAGAGAAAAGTGGACCGATAGAGAAGGGTAAGAAGGGGAGAGAAGAGAAAGATAGATAAAGACAGTGAGAGAATGAGAGAGAAAGAATGAGAGAGAGACAGATAGTGAGAGAGACAAATATAGAGAAACCGATATAGAAAAACAGGGACAGATAGACAGATAGGGGTTGACAGAGAGAGATACAGACATAGAGATAGACAGAGATAGAGATAAAGACAGACACAATGATAGACAGATAGAGAAACAGAGATAGAAGGACAGAAACAGCCCTGCGTTGTCCCTGTCATAGACAGAACCCCAACACCTCTAAAGATGTGCGCCCCGGTATGTCAGTAGTAGCAGTATAAAAAATTCCGATCACAGCGTTTGTTGTCTCAGTAACAGGAGCTGGGTGTAGTCCCCGTCGCCGAGAGTCCTGGTCACATCTTCCTTCTCCTAGCTATGTTTACTTTCTCCAGCTTTGAAGCTTTCTCTTTAGAAACCAGCTTCAGACTTCCCCGATTCGCTCTGCGTTCTTTCAAGCTCTTGTTTTCGCCTAATCCGCTCTCTCTTCATCTACGCCACATCGCAATCCGTACCTAGTCATCCCTCAAAGCTAGCGGCAAATCGAACGGTATTAACGAATGGCCATAATGAAAACTGCTTTGGGTTCGTCTTCGCCGGCCGAAAGAAGACAAAAAACATCTTGTCAAGAAGATTTCAGTCTAAGGACGTCACGCACTCAGATGAAGATGATAAGTCGTGTTTGAGTTTGTTTGCTCACCTCTACTGTCAACACTTGTGTGGGGTTTGTGTGAAAGCCAAGCCATTATGTAAGTGCTTTCTATAAAGAAATGAATATCTTTCAGTGCATTAAACTTGAACAATGGGGCTAGGGAGATATGCTTTGATTTAAGTAGACACAGGCGGTCATAAAGAAGAAGGGAAAGTAGGACAAGAGAAAGAAGGAGAGAGAGGGTGTAGAAGAGAGAGAGAAAAAGTCAAGAGATACCGAGAGAGAGAGGGGGGGGGAGGAGGAGGAGGAGGAAATCGAGGACGGCCCCTTTTACCTTTTGCACCGGGTACAGAAGCTCCAATTTCTCCTAATCACGTTCTCTATTTGCAGTTGCTATAACAAATTCTAGTGACACGGCAAAACCTTGAGCGTGTTAAGTCCCACAACAAAATACTAAACAAATCCGAGCAGATCCAATGGTTTCACCACAATCGCCTGGATTCAAAAGCTGATATCTCTCTCAACGGAGGACATTGATATTGCCCTGTGGTTGGTTTTGCGTGCATTGCCATAAGCTGTACGTATATTTCTGGCATATGAATTAATACCTTAGTTTTCCTTTCTTCTTGAATACCTTCTCTCTCTCTCTCTCCCTTTCTCTCTTTCTCTCTCTCTCTCTCTCTCTCTCTCCTTCTCTCTATCTCTCTCTACCTATCGCACACACACAAAGAACCATAAATATACACACGCGCATATCCTTACTCAGTGACTTGACTTTCGTACTTTGAATTTAGTTTACGCCCTTTTCACCAGGCAGTCACGCTGGACAGGATACCATGACAAAAGAAAACTATGACTCATAAGATACGTGCAAATAGGGATGTCTTGTGGCGACAGAGAAGTTTCTATTGAAAGTTACTAATAATAGCCAAGCCCGTGAGATCCTGGCAATGTTGTGGTGGGGAAAGGGGCAGAAGTTTGGAGGGATTTATTTGGTTTTTCGTTTTGGCATCGCAATGTCATTTAAGAGACGGGCCTCTTCGACCTTGCCTGCTTTGGCCCACAACATCTCGGCAGATATGTAGACCTATGTGATGCTGGGGGGGGGGGGGGGGGGGGGGGGGGGGGGGGGGGGGGGGG
>JAUKPP010032418.1:0-17323 GCA_032273245.1 Phyllaplysia taylori | reverse complement strand
CCCTCAGCCCCGTTCGCTCCTGGCAGGCAGGGTTATCTTAACCTAGCCTGCCTCTATAATGACCTTACAGTGTGGTAAAGGATATTGTACCAAAAACGAATAACAAAAATTATAAACAAGCGCTGAAATTGAAAAAAAGGAAATGTTTTCCAGTGATAATTCTGGATTCCATTACAATTACAACTTTGAAATTTTGAAACTAAGAAAATCTTTTACTAGTGTGTTCAGGTAATTTTTCAAAAGACGTCCTATTTTCAAGAGCACTTCTCCCTCGCACGAAGAGCACTTTTCCGATAGTTAAAGAAGAGGGGTCTCACTGTAACCCCCACTCTCTCCGACCCCTGCTGATTAGAGTTTTTTGTGAGTTTCATTCTTTGCCTTGTCTCAAACAGAGTGAAAAGTGGCCACTGATAACTCCAGACTTTACCGTGGACATCGGAGCGCGGACCAGGCTCAAAGTTCCCGTGACGGAGACCATGTTTACTCTGTCTTCTGTCAAATCGGTAAGACTTAGAAACTTTCTTCCTCCTTCCAAAGATATACTCTTAATAATACTGCTCCTTCCTGTTGGTTTGAGCTGCTAATACCATACAATCATCCGCCAAGCCAGCTGAGGTCATCTAATGATGCAATTAAAGTGTGGTAGTTTGGTTTTTTTTATTTGAAAGGATTAATCATAGATTGTTGTTATCGACCCAGAGTATTTATACATTAAATTGTACATAATCATACAACTGTTTCATAGTGCCAGAGTTGAAGAAAAAGCAAAATAAAACTAACTAGGCTTTTCGCCAGGACTCATCTGAAATGAGCCTTTGAAAACTGTCAAATGTCCCTCTCATCACACAAGTACGTGCAATGCCATAATGCCATAAGAAGTTAGATAGCACAGGGCAGAGACACTGTAGGAAAAATAAACACTTCGATTAATTCCAGAAGCCATTTTCTTAATTACCATATTAATTGACTTAGATTTCTTATTGGTGGATATTGTGAAAGCCCCTGTTTTTTATAAAACATACTTCTTTCATAAATTCAAAAACTTTCATTCCTAGGCAATGAGGACCCAATTCTTCAGACTTTTTTAGTGAAATATTTTAAAATAATACATCAATTCAGCACTTGGGCATTTTTGAAAACTTTTGGAGTGAAAATAATATGTTTAGGGCATTTTGGAGAACTTTTGGAGTGATAATGATATGCTCAGGCCATTTTGGAGAACTTTTGGAGTGATAATGATATGCTCAGGCCATTTTGGAGAACGTTTGGAGTGATAATAATATGCTTAGGCCATTTTGGAGAACTTTTGGAGTGATAATAATATGCTTAGGCCATTTTGGAGAACTTTTGGAGTGATAATAATATGCTAAGGCCATTTTGGAGAACTTTTAGAGTGATAATAATATGCTTAGGCCATTTTGGAGAACTTTTGAAGTGATAATAATATGCTTAGGACATTTTGGAGAACTTTTAGAGTGATAATAATATGCTTAGGCCATTTTGGAGAACTTTTGGGGTGATAATGTTTACTCACTTAAGCACGAAACTTAAAAATGCCTAAAATATGAGTTAAACAATTATGTTATGAGAGCGACGGTACGTTATTGTAGCAACAGTATCATCTTACTTTATTTTACTTGTACAATCTGTGTCAGACGTGTCAGACGTTACCGTCGGTGGACACGGCATCTCAGTCGGAGCAGACGATCAAAGTGTTGAGCTTGTGCTGGACACAGCAACAGCAGCAGCAACAACAGCAGCAACAACAGCAACAACAACAAGAGCAGACGTCTACGCCCGTGACCTTTGACACGATGGTGCTTGTCTTCAGACTTCTCGGACGCTGGTTGACACAGACTCACACCTCCGTGCTGGCGATACAATGCAGGTACACTATAGGGGCCACAGAGTAATACACACATAGAGCAATGTCTTTGGCGCTGGGATACTCTTCACCCCTGTAAAATATTGCAGCCAATGAGCGTGTGCTGTGGATTGTTCAAAAGGGGCGACAACTTGTTTGGTTTGATTTGGTTTGGTTACCAGTTTTACGTTCCCTGCATGCAACACTGTAAGGTCATTTAATGGACGGGCTACTTCGACCCTGCCTGTCAGAACCAACCCGGACTGAGAGGGAAAAAAATCCAGGAAGAAAAAACCCAGATCGTCCGCGACCGTGGATCGATCTAGGGTCTTCCGCATGACAGGCGAAGAGCCTAACCATTACACCACAGCACCGATGAAAACTTGTCGTGGCAATAATGATAAAGCCCTTCAAATTTAAAGAAAAACCCTACGCAATACGGAAGTGGAACTCTTCTGCGTTTCTCCCTATAAAACCTTATAAAATCTCTGGTTTCTCCGTACGACATATTTTTCAATATGGCCCATAATGAGGTTTGCTGGACATCAAGATGACATCCGTGAAGCTGCGTAGACAGTCTTGTATTTATGCCTATATTGGGGCTTTCATTTCGTGGTCTCATAGGTTGGCTGTAATGAATAAATAAATGACTCCTTTATTCGTACCGGTGGGGAAATTTGCATTAATGCAAATAAATTTCACACGTCATAGAAAGGCCTAATGTAGGAACCATGATTCTTTCTACAGGTAGTAATGCAGTCTTTTCAAATCTAACCTTCATCCTTCTTTGTCCCCTCCTTCCTCCTCCTCTGTCTCATCCTCCTTTCCTCCATCTCCTCCTTATTACCCCCGCCCCTCGTCATCCCTGCCCTTCTCTGACTCCTCTTGGTAACTGACATCCATTTCATCACACCCATTGTCTTCCCTTGTAACCGACATGTAAAAAGCTGATGTACCTATATTTTTCTCTCTCACCTTTGTACTACAGCGATCAAGGCTGGCTCGACGCTACTGAATTTTGCGCCACTTTCAACGCAATGTCAGACATTAAAATGGACGGAGCAGCTGACATTTATCTGTGTACTCAAGTTGTTCAAGTAGCTATGGAGAAAACGCTCACAGAGGTATGCTCTGAGAAAACCTTTCGAAGCTTTTATGTCTAACTTTTCTTCTATTTTTGCTGTGGCTATATCTAGGTTGTGGATTCGAATTGCAGCACGGAGCCAAAGTTGTGTCCTGAGGAAAGACTTTCCGCGAATTTTCCTCACTACACCCAGATGCAAGTTTGTTTTTTCATTGATGTACTTAATTATTTGCTTACACGTTAAAAAATTACGACCCTGCCTGCCAGGTCCACCCGGGCTTAGAGGAGACACTGTCACAGCAGACAAACTGAGATAGTATTATATACTCTCTCCGGGTCCGATCACCGTGTGGGGACAAGCATCTTGGAAGTTTTTCCACTGGGGTTCATCCTTCTCAGTCCGGGTTGGCCTTGACGGCAGGGTCAAAGTAACCTTTCTCTTGGGGACAAAGAAGCAGCCTGTCCTGTAAATGATCGTAAAGTGTTGCAAGGGACGTTAAGCCAAACATCCAAAATCAAAGAAAACGAAACCAGTTTAATTCTTTCTTCTTCACCCCAGAGTCAGTACCGCAACATCCACGCTCAGTGTCATCAATACCAAGAAAGCCGAGCTCGCAAACAACTAGAGCGGAACGCCAGCAGTCACTCGAGCATATCTCTAGCCAGCACTCTGTCAGGTCTGTCAGTGGCCAGTGATGACTTCTCCACCCTGCAGGAAGTGGACGATCTCGAGGTCGACGCCGCAACGTGCACAGACGATGACGTTGAGACCAATCAGGGCAGACCTTCTGCCTCCACGTGCACCTCTGATTGGCTGAGCGCTGCCGCCGAAAGCGATAGCCCGGAGAGACCAATAACTTCTCTGTCGTTCCCTAAAAACGCAAGCAACAACTTTGACTTTATGTATGAAGACAAAGAAATGTTCACCATCCCAGAGTGCACTGATATGTTGTAAAGTAAGAAGCAGGTGGAGGATGGGGAACAACATGTTTGTCAAACGCGGGGATCGAATCCCCGTCCTCTCTGTGATGGGCGAGAGCCTAACCATTACACCAAAGGTGCAGGTAATAAAAAAAGGGAAAAAAAGCAACTACACCTGGCGAACGATATTTGTACAGGAAGTGACTTATCTTATCCATAATCCGTGCAGCTCACAGTTCAAGGGCCCTTTGAAGACGTACTTATTTCATGCGGGACTATAGTTTCCCCAATGCAATAAGGGAAGAAACACAGTGGAACCATTTTGGACATTCTAATCTCTCGACATCTGTGCGCAGTTGGGATTTTCACAGAACTGCAGCAGCACAATCTGCTTTGTGAACGCATAGGACGCGCTTTGTAAATACAAGATTTGTGTCATTTATTCTGCGAGCTAAAGTCGGGCTCTGTTCGCGCAAACTGTCGCTGTCGCACAATGTGTTCATGAAATCGACTGGTTTTGGCATCAGAACAAAACTTAAACTAATGAGTAATCAGTAGAAAACTCTTACCGTCTTTGACTTTGAGTTACTGTATTTCAGTTACGAATCGCTCAATAACAAAATACAAAAATCACCCAGTGTAATAAAATGACAAAACTGAATTATAACCATAGATAAACAATATCAGCGTTTAAAGCAACGACGCTAGATAGTATTAGACCTAGTCATAGCAGCAGAAGGGATAAAAAATATGCATTGATAATAATAATAATAATAATGACATTAATGTAATAATGACAACATATTTTGCTTAAACATGTATTTCTATACATCGATACGGTGCTCCCACATTAATTGCTCAATTTCTTTTTGGCCTATTTTTATCGACGCGGAGATTACCTGATCGTATTCTACTCCAAATATTGGTACTGTAACACAAATCCCACTGATATTATTGTACTAGTTTTGTCATAATATTGTGTAACGACGTTATGGGGAAGGAAATGTAGTTGCATCTATAAAAATAGAATGGTTTTAGTTCAATTTTTAGGCTAAAAAAGCCCAAAAAGTTGGTTCATCCGTAAATAGATTTTAATAACCCTGAAATCGTTCGTTTTCTCAAAACAATAGAATGTGACGTGGGCAAATTCTTGAATGATCAGGACAAAATTTCAATAAAACGTCTTCAGTGATTGGGCAGGGATATTTTGTGTCGTTTTCACAGACCTGCTATCCTCTATAACATGCCATTAGCCATTTTATGACTTTCTCTTATTAGGCAGAATGAATAGTCGTTGTAACAACAGCCCTCGTCCTACCCCCCCCCCCCCCAACAACAATTAAAAGAAAAAAACACCAAAAACAACGCTTTGCAAATAGAGACATTGCATTTCCTTTGCACTTTGGCAGCGACGAGTAGCAGATTTGTTATGTCCTTCAGTATGAGATTTGAACGAGTTGTATGACCTTTTAAATTTGTTCACCGTTTCCCCTTCTCTTTTCCTTTTGAATGTGAAGTATTTTCTCAGCAGTTTCAGCCTTTTGCATTTCGCCTTTCTTTGTTTCTGAACATTTGAATATATTATGTCGATATCTTTCATATTTTTAACAACCATTGTCTTTTGTTTTCATGCCTGTCTGCATTTGTTTCTACAAAAGGAATAAAGATCAACTTGGCTCATAAATCCAGTTGCTCCGAATAATAATGTCTGCTCGTTTACAGCCTTCAATATTTTATTATACATGTATTAAATCTATCTATATTGTAAAACGAGAGAAACGTGTTGTTCTTTGGCTTACATTACAGCTTGAACATTGGAGTGTGTGTGTGTGTGTGTGTGTGTGTGCGTGTGTGTGTGTGTGCGTGTGTGTGCGTGTGTGCGCGTGCGTGTGTGTGTGCGTGCGTGCGTGCGTTTGTGTGTTAGTGTGCAAGCGCATTTTTGTGTCTTCTAACTGGCATCTGTCAAAAACGCCTGACCCCAATTGCCTCCGTTCCTGCTACCGACGTTTGTTAGGCTATTCGCCTATCTCGTAGATGACCCAATTTCGATCCTACACACGAGCGATCTGCGTTTTCCTGCTAGAATTCGTCCCTTACAGCCCGGGTTGGCCCGGATCGAAGTAGTCCCCCTATTAATATGACCTTATAGTGTTGCCAGGGACGTGAAACTGATAACGAAACCAAAGCGTAGCTTTTACTTCACCAAATACACGAGTCCAAGTTCTGCGTCTGCGCAACATTACTGCTGTTTACTCTCCGTCCGTCGTGGCCCCACCAGACAAGGTCCAAGTACATAGCCTCTAATACGCCCTTACATGATTACAAGGGGCGTGAAAATAGAACCAACCAAACAATGACAGCAACTATAAGAGGAGCAACAACAAAAACTACAAAAACGCCACAACAGAAGAATTTACGAAGAAATCTCTTCACACCCCTCCCCCAGCCGCGAAAAATAGTATCGAATTCAAGACAAAAAAAACAACAGCAACAAAACATCTAAGGAACGAATGACACACCACCCCTTCCACCCCCAAAAACAAACAAACAAAAACAACACCAGCAACAACAACAACAAAAACAACAACCCAAAATAAACAAACAAAAATTGTTTCGAAGGATCGCAAAACCAAAGGCAAAGCGAAGACAAGTATTAGGCTCATTGCAACTCTACAGTTTAGAAAAGCGTAGTGCACAAAACAATACAAAAATACCCCCTCCAAAAAAAAAAAAAGAAAAAAAAAAAGGGAACAACCTCCCCCCCCCCCCCCCCCCACCCCACCCCCAGCCAGCCCCTGAAAAATTAAGACAAAAGCCCAAAACTTCCGAGAACAAAAATTAAATCAAAAGGAAGAAAACTAAAACTAAAAGGCGAGGTAAACAAGGGGCAGCTACTCTGAGATGCCCATCTGTCGTGTTTGTTTCATGGAGTTATTTCCCTTTTCCTACTTGCAGCTAATTCGGACAGATTATTATAGCTCTCTTTGACTGCCGTCGCATAGTTGGCTTTCTAATTTTATTCAAATTACCCAGAAGAAAAAACAACACAGATTTGACCCTATTATTGATGACATCAATTGTAGATAATGCTGCTTTGCGTGCAAGGATTCTACAGGGTGAGCCAAAAAAAATAGGTTCCTGGGATTTTGCGATATTTCGCTTAATATTTAACGGATTGTAATGAAACTTCACATATTGTTAGTGTGTCCAGGCGGAAAAAGTTTCTGAAAATTTGAGAGATTTCGATGATCGAGCGCCAATGATATGCGAAATTTTAAAAGCCACCTTATTTACTAAAAAATGCGCGATTTTTCAAAATGTGCAATAAATTGGTAAACATCGCGTTCGTCTTTAGACGGAAAAGGTGGTTTCCAAATTGGTTGTGCTTGTAAAAAACAAAGCCATTCTCAGTATGCCAGGCTTCTGTATCTCTTTACATGGAAATATTATCAATACTATGTTTTCCTGCATTTTGTAAGTTTTGTTGAGTGTGTTTTGCCTCGTGGCGTGGGCTGATTTAAAGACTAAGCAAATGCTGCTGAACTTTCCCCTGGATTAAAAATACTAAATGAAACAATGAAACCTTTGTTAAAGAAAATAGAATCCTGTAAAAGTGGTTGGATTTTTCTATTACAGATATCAGTTGATAAATCGACTCGTTATAGCTGCATAAAAACGCTTGTCTCCAAACTTGCTCATCAAAGCATATTCCTGAGACGACAACATGATGGTGACTGATTACGACAAACGATCCATTGAAGACGATCCCAAGGACTTGATAAGACAATTTCCTTCAGCTATTTCCGATATGTCTTGAGAACTCTCTGTTGACCAAATACTTTTCACCGGGTTTGGACCTCTTGAAAATTTATCCGTTAAAAACAGCATCAACAAAGCACTGAGGAGCACGTACTGCAAATGAAAGATCCGATTTGATTGGAAAATCACAATGTTTCTTAAAATGCGCGTTTCTTCGCTTTCTAAACATCAATTGCAATAAAATTTTCAGGAACTTCTTCCGGCTGGACATACTTACAATGTGTGAAGGTTCGTACAAAACCGTCGACTATTAAGCGAAATATGGCGAAAACCGAGGAACCTATTTTTTTTGGCTCACCCTATATATTAGTCCTTTAGCGCTTGTAAAATGGCAGCTTGCACTGTATGCTTCCCAGGTAGTTAGGAAGGTTTCTGAATGACTTGGTCTGTCGGGGTAGTAATTGATTGTAAATCGCATGGAGCATGCTTTCAAGCAGGGGTATGCGCTATATAATTGCAGTCATTATCATTATTAAGACCACTCAAAAGGTGGGCTACTTCTGCCTTACCTGTCAGGGTCAAACCGGATTGAGAGGGACGAATCCCAGCAGATAAACACAGATTTTCCTCCGCACGTGGGATCGAACTTGGGTCTTTCGCATGATAGGTGAAGAGACTAACCATTACACCACAGAGGCCGGCATCTCCTGTGTGTCAAGCCCACCCAGCACCAGCACGTATCTCTACTAGATTAAATTTTAGTTTTATTTCGAAATTTCTACAATCAAGATAAATATTTTCTCAGTAGGGAAATCAAATTGAACTTTTCATGCTACGAGATGACACAACTCACCTGCTCCTACAAAACTTTAAGCATGAGTAGATTTCAGCAAGGTGTAGCTTTGAAGTAGTTAGAAGCATTAACGACTAATAAAAGTGAGAAATTCATAGCAACATATTAATAGACATATTATAAGCAATGTAACGACACTAAAGCCGATGACATTTTGAAGAATATAATGTTCTGGTTGAGTTAATAGCTTGCTTTAAAAGATTTTTTGATTTGGTTTGGTTTGGTTACCAGTTTTACGTCCCCTGCAACACTGTAAGGTCATTTAAGAGACGGGCTACTTCAACCCTACCTGTCAGGGCCAACCCGGGCTGAGACGGAAAAATCCCAGCAGAAAAAAAACCCAGATCGTCCGCGCTCGGTGATCGAACTCGGGTCCTCCGCACGACAGGCGAAGAGCCTAACCATTATACCACAGCGCCGGTAGATTCTTTGAGAATACCTAGACAGGACAAGACAAAATAAAGCAGACAGAGAGAGAGCGAGAGAGAGAGAGAGAGAGAGAGAGAGAGAGAGGGAGAGAAGGTCTGTGGTGTAATACTTAGGCTCTTCGTCTGTCATGCAAATGGCGGGGGTTCGACTCCCAAGTTTCTCTACTGGGATTTTGTCTCCTTTTCAGCCCGGGTTAGCCCTGACAGGCAGGGTAGAAGTAACCGCTTCAAGACTTTCCCAGTAATTCCTGGCACAGGACACTCAGTGTAATCAATGCCGGCGCCTGTGGTGTAATGCTTAGGCTCTTCGCCTATCATGGGGAAGACCCGAGTTCAAGCCCACGTGCGGACGAGCATCTGCGCCTTTCCGTTGGGATTCGACCCTCTCAGCCCGGGTTGGCCCGGACAGACATGGTCGAAGTGGCTCGTCTCTGAAATGACTTTAAAGTCTTGCAAGGGATGTGAAACTAATAAACAAACCAAACAAGTAAGCACAAGCCACTCAGTACACTATTTTTTCTCTCTCGAGACAGCAATGTAATATGAAGCGATCAAAGAAAAGCCATTAAGAATAATAAAAAAAAAGATTACCCTAATTAGCAGAAGGCTATTTTTAGAGATCCAACTGAATAACATCGTGGCTTTAATCCTCACAAACAAGTTGAGTGTCGCTTTTTTCACCCACGAGTATTGGATCATCATTTCAGGACTTCAAAGCTCACCTTTTTATCAGCCCTCGTGCTAACCCTATTTCCTCTTCGCTTTTTCCGCTTTTTCCGCTCTTCAACTCTCTCTCTAACATGATCTTTTGTGAGACCCCTCCCCCCAATCTTTTAAACATAATACTATTTTTTATATCTCCATCACTCTCCATAATCATCTATATTTCGTATCCCATGCATCTCTTCCATTCGCCCCAGCCTCCTACATTTACATCCTCTTTCATTCCTTCAATCACTCCACTCCCTTCATTGTCCAACACCCTCCCTCATTTCTTCAATCACTCTCTCTCTTTCTCCCCTTTCATGAGCACCAACTCCTCTTTCATTCCTGCCATTTACAAGCAATAACTTTTTACCGTTTGAATTCCCCTCTATTTCGCGATTCCGTCCCTTCCAAAGCTTACATAAGTGTGACATGAAAAGGTTATTAACTCAGGTCCAGGCCTGGCAAATTTCCCAGATGTTTCCACTACCATCTCGCTCATCTTCACGCTGTTTTCCCCATGCGCACTTCTCCCTGTCCCTCTCTCTCTCCCTTTCCTCTCTCTAATATTTTTCCCAGTCTATGTGTCTATGCATCTATCTATCTATCTATCTATCTATCTATCTATCTATCTATCTATCTATCTATCTATCTATCTATCTATCTATCTCACCAACGTCTTTGATGTGAAGGTTTGGCTCTTCACCTATCACGCATAAGACCCAAATTCGATTTCTACGTAAGGACGAGCATCTACATCTTTCTGCGGGGATCCGTCCCTCTCAGCCCGGGTTGGCCCTGTCAGACAAGGTCGAAGCATCCTTTCTCTAAATGTCCTTAGAGTGTTACAAGGGACATGAAATGACACTAAATCCATAACCACTTATGTCCCATGCTCCCTATCTCTCTGCCCACACCTCCTCCCTTTCTAGCGTCTCTCTCTCTCTCTCTCTCTCTCTCTCTCTCTCTCTCTCTCTCTCTCTCTCACCAAGAGCTCGATACATTTCTAGCGCCCCCTTATGAGCAATTACACAACCGGAAGACAATCATTGCTCTTCGATCATTACAAAAGATGACAAAACAAAACAAACGAAACGGAAGCAAACCTAAGCGATAAAACAAATAAACTTTGCTGCAGACATTTACAACGAGATTTCTAAATGAGGCAATGCAATACATTTTTGCTCAAACTCGCAGCCTGCCGGGCTTAACCGCAATGCATGTACAAAGAGGCAGGCGAGAAGGCTGGCACTCTGTTTGTCACGTCACGATCTGCCGGAGATATGAAGAGGGTGGATGAGGGAGAACAATACAAGGGGAATAATGAGATATCTTAGCGGGGGACATCCCGTGAGGCTTACATAGCGTGCGCTTTTGTTTCCATTTTCTTATCTCCGGGGCGAATTTGTGACACCGTTCGGTTTGCGGGAAGTATTGATAAGGCTCTTTCAACTCCGAGCAGACTTAGAGATCGACGACTGTACATCTAAGCTCTCGAACTGAGTGTGGCCAATCAAAAAGCCGGAATGCAGACCACGTCAAGAACGATGACGTCATACCGGATATGACGCTCCCACACTACCTCCTTGAGAAGATTTCTCATCTCAACATACACAATGTGGGAAACATTTCGCGCTCTTGATAGGGATTAGGCTGGTACAACGCGGCACATGGTTATTATCAGCTTGTTCGTGACTGCATGCAGAAAAGCGTAATTGCTATGCTCTAGTGGCCCATAGACGTCAATATTTACAACTTAGAACACGCGCTCTGACGTCATATCCAGACTATTTGGATAAGGGCGGGGGCGGGGGGGGGGGGGGGGTGCAACGTATCTGTCTGACCAAATAATATGAACATAATAATATAATGATATTTGAAAGGAAGTGACCCTCCCAGAGAGTTCAAATACTTGCATTAAATCATGAATGAGTAAATCTCTGATGTGCCGTGGTTGAGCGTAACCTGTGCTCTATTAAGTGAAGAGCTACTGGCTGGTTGAAGCCTATAGGCTATACGCTATTGTTTTGAAGCATTGTCTGTCTTAAAGTTAAAGTACCTATAGTATGATGCAACACCGACGAAATGAGAAATTGTACTCGGCAGAAAGGTAACAAGGGAAAAAATAGAAAGAGTTTCATCGACACAATGGCGTAATATCATACTATAAATATACGTGAAAAGCACTTTTGCTTTCGAAGTCACGCGTACACACATGTAGCTTCCTCCAGTTGTCATCTCGCTGAACTTTTTCATTTCCTATTATTACTACAAGTATAAGTGTCACACAGAATGCACGTGGGCATAAATGGCGACTTTTTTCATTTCCGTTTCTTGAATAGATGCAATCTAATTATCGTGATAAAAACAAACTCCATTGGTTAGTAAAGGACTCTGTATATAGAAACAATGAAATGAAATAAACATTCTTTTTATGGGTGAAACCGTGTAAGCAATGCGTGTTGTATGACTTGGGAAATTCTATAAAATTATGGCACGATCTGGGGAAATAGGCATGCGTTCTTTTCGATAGTAATTGGCGAGCTTAAAGTTATTATTACACCCCTTCGGGATAAGAATTAATCCTAGCTGACCGAAATAGGATAAAAAATACTGCACTGAAACGACAAAAAGGAACAGAAGAGGACATAGACGTCTACTTTCATTTCAACGTTTGATTTATTTTCTAAACAGCGCCCATTCTCTCTAAAACTTTGTTGCTATGCTATGACGTTGAGTAGAGATACATTCCATTTTGATGAAATAGGCTCTTTTTGTAGACCCCCGTCCCCTACTACTACCATATTTTAGAATGGTTTAACTAAAATCGAAACCGGATGTGTGCCGATTATGATTTCAAATCGAGACTGGATGAGTGCCACTTATGGGTCCCTATCGGCACTGTTACGCACAAAAGAACAAATAAGGAAAAACTCGCCAGGGGTGTAATAATAATTGATTGGGCACTTTAATTTGTCTCCAAAGACGGCCGCATTTATACACCGAACTGGCTCGCACTGCACCGCATAAGCCACTGACTGGAGGAAGCTCAACAGGGGTGAAAGAGAAGCTGCTATTACTCTAGTACCAAGCAAACGCCCTTAGTAGACTAGAACTTACTGTACATGTAGATATCGACACGCAGATCTTACTAGACAAGTCGGTACATTTGCTGCTTTTTTTCTTCATAGTTGACTTCTCCTCTTCTTCCTCCGCACCTTTCTCCTTTTCCTTCTAAAATGTTGAAAAAAAAGTGAAAGAGTTCCATTCAAACAATGCCATGATGTCATACTATAGCAAACAGCACTTCCGCATCTTAGTAGACTAGTTGATAAAGTTGCTGCTTTTATTCTTCTTAGTCAACTATTCCTCTTCCTCCTCCGCCCCTTCTCCTTTCCTTCTTGTCCTCCTCTGCCCTTCTCCTCCTTCGCTTCCTCCTCCTCCTTTGTCGCCTCCTGTTTTCTTGTCTACCTCCTCCTCCTCCTCCTCCTCTTCCTCCTCATCGTCGTCCTCCTCCTCCTCCTCCTCCTCCTCGTCCTCCTCGTCGTCCTCCTCCTTCTCCTCTCACTGCCCTTCCTCCTCCCATCCTCTGTCTCCCCCTCTCCTCCTCCCATTTAATTGTTGCCCCATTTGTCTTGCCTGCTTTCTCTTTCTCCACCTCCCCCTGCTGCTGCCACTCCTCCTCCCCTCCTGATCTGTCTCCCCATCCTCCTCCCCTCCTCTGCCCCCCCCTCCCCTCTTCCCCTTCCCCTTCGCCTCTTCTCCACGTCTACTTCCTTCTCCTCCTTTTCCTTCTCCTCCTCTTCCTTTCCCCCTTTTTTTCTCCACATTGTCACCCCCTTTCCTCCTCCTCCTCCTCCTCCCTCTCCTCCTCCTCCTCCTCCTCCTCCTCCTCTTCCTCCTCTTCCTTCCATGCAACGTGATCTTGAAGCTTGTACAATTCACACATGCTTGCTGCATTCTTGATTTGACCTGCAAAGGTCATAAAGAAATGTCTTACAACCACCATGTCAGTATTAATTATTATTTAACAGCTCCAAATCTATAAAATGTATCCGAGGTAGTCTAAATGAGGAGCAATCTTTGTTCAAGAATGTTTTTAATCTTCGTTAAGAAAGCAACTAATACGTTGTGTCTAGTTTACCTGCGATCCTCACGATGGTGTCTTTGTCCTGTGAACCTACAGCATTCCACGCTATAACCTGCTACACATTCCACATAATTATTGCAAACAACCCTTATCGTTTACCTTTTGATGCAAGAAACAGGTTTAGCGCAGACGATAAAAAGATGCATAAAATTAGGAGGGAGAAACGTATTCGAAATTAAGCGAAACAAAATATATAAAAAAAATAAACCTAAGGAAAAATTTACTGCAGTGATTGAAAAAGAATTAAGGAGTTTAATGAAGACATCAAATTAAGCATGTGTTTGTTGTTTGCTCTCTCTTGTCTCTGTGGCAAGGCTTAAATAAGAGAAGAAAGCAGGAAGAACACAAGCTCGACTTGCGCACGTACTGTTTCTATCCAGTAACCCTTTTACCTTTGGCTTTGTTGCATGCTGTAAAAAGCGGAGGCCTCCATCTGTTGTTTCCCTTAGTGTCGCATAAAATGCAAACCTCTTTATTGTCAGCTAAAGCCGTGTAACTAATTACTTCACTATGCTCGCTCAAAAATATCCGACTACTTTTGTTCCAACATTCTTCCCATCTTCGTAACGAAAATCCTTTATACCGGCGCTGTGGTGTGATGGTTAGTCTCTTCGCCTATCATGCGGAAGACCCGAGTTTGATCCCAAATACAGACGATCTGGGTATTTTTTTTACTGGGATTTTCCCCTCTCAGCCCGGGTTGGACCTGGCAGGCATAGTCGAAGTAGCCTGCCTCTTAAATGTCCTTACAATGTTGCAGGGGACGTAAACTGGTAACCAAACCAAACCAAACCAAAATATGTTATTGTAAGTGGAATACGAGAGAGAAATGAAAATTAAGAAGGATTCAAAGTTTTAAGAGGTCTTTTGTTTTGTCAGGGAGGAAGGTAATTTGGCAGGTTTTTTAAAATTCGGTTTTTTCCTCTCAGGACGATAATAGTCAGTAGAGATTTTAGCAGGGTTAGACTGTCTGGGTTTCAGGCCAGCGCAGTGGAAGTTGTCTTCAACGCAATGGAAATGGGGTAACTTAGTCAACTGGGTCGGTGAGATTTCCTTTTAAGGAAACAGAAACAAAAACAATCATGAAGAACTGGTGAAAAAGAGAAAAAGAAAGACGGAACGAGAGGGAGAGAGTGAAGACAAAGTGGAGAGAGAGAGAGAGAGAGAGAGAGAGAGAGCGAGCGAGCGAGAGAGAGCGCTAATTTAGAACGAGAGGAAGATAGACAGACGCACGCACGCGCAAAGGGATAGATAGATAGATATATAGACAGACATCTGGATAGATAAATAGAAAGATAGATAGACAGACGGATAGATAGATAGATCGATCGATCGATGGATAGATAGGTAGATAGATAGATAAATCGATAGATAGATAGATAGATAGATGGATAGATAGATGGATAGATAGATAGATATATATATATATAGATAGATAGATGGATAGATAGATGGATAGATAGATCGATAGGTAGATAGATAGATAGATAGATAGCTAAAGAGAGCCAGAGAGATCGTGATGGAAGAAGAGATCTCTTAACCAACATGGGTTGACAAATCAATTGAACTGAAGATTCCCTTTCTTCTTTGATATAGTCAAATAACTTTGACATTATGACATTATCTAGCTTGTATACAGATGCTAACAATGGCCCCAATATTGAGATACAGATAAAAAAAATCAAGCAAAAGAGAACGGGAATAATGATAATATGTTTCTCTTTAGTGTAACATTGTGATCCAGGGTTCTATTGAGCACGAAGCTATCAAGTGTCGTGTGCTTGTGGCCGACGCGAGGTAACTCTAAGAGGTCAGTATGACGTCACAACCGGATATTGTGCTCAATGGTCTGCTGTCCTTATCCGAGGCAAAGCGCTACCCCAATTCTCCGCGTGGCCTCATTGATGCTATCATGCTGTCCTCGAGTGATGGAGAGTTCCAACCCTTCCTCCTTTCATGTAGCAAGACTCGAGCAGGCGGATGGTGTCTGGAAAAAACCATTTCAGCCAGAAATAGTTGCAAACTTGCAATCTTCTATTAATTCTATCTCTTACTGGTCCTTTTATTGAGAAAATGAGTTACAATATTGAAGACAAAATCATATATGATTAAAAATCCTACATGTTCAGTTACTTCAACTTATATCCCCTACAAGACCTTCTATCGGAAAATGAGTTTGATGATAAAGTCAAACTTGAAAAACTTGGAAACCTGCAATTTCTCATAGCTCTGCATCACGGGTCCAAATGATGGCTTTTTGTTTTTTTTACAAAACAAGAATAACTAAAATGCAAATTTGAAATTGACTAAAACAATGGATGTTAGGTAGGGAAGTCGCATGAAATTATGGACCTTCATAGTTGTGTGCACGTCTTTGTGTGCCTGGATGCGTTTATGTCTTTATCTGATACATGCGTGACTTTATGTGTCAGGAAAAGACACTACAAAGGAAGAAAGAAAGAAAGACAGAATTTATCAAGCGTGTGAAAGAAAGAGAAAAGGGAGGGAGAAGAGAGGGAAAAGAGGGAGAGGGAAAAAGAAGAGACATTGGGGCGAGTGAAAAGAGAAAAAGAACGAGAATATGAAAGATAATGCGAAGAGAAGAGAGAGAGGGGGAGAGAGAGGGATAGAGAAAGAGAAGATGATAGGGAGAGAAGAAGCAAGAATGAGAGAGAGATAAGAATAGAGAGAGACAGAGAGAGACAGAGACAGAGAGGGAGAGAGGGAAAGGGAGAGAGAGACAGACAGAGAAAGTGGAAAGAGGGAGAGAGAGAGGGAGAGATAAGGATAGAGAGACACACACATACAGAGAGAGAGAGAGAGAGATAGAGAGAGAGAGAGAGAAAGTAGAGCGACGTTGATTCAGCGTGTGCGATCGCGCCAGAGAAAAGCCAGAGCCCCTAAAGAAGCCTCGGTCTGTCTCGCCACTAGATTGCCATCCCTCATGTCGCAGTCCTTTCATCATCCACGTTTTCCACATCACCAATCTCAGCATTTTTTTTTCTCATCTTATTTCATAATTTATTGTTTGAAGTGGAAATCTGGTATTTTGAGTGTTTAATGATGCGTATTTCCGCACAGAGGGTTTTGAAGGAAAGACGTGCGCGCTCTTGAAGAGCATTCTCTATGTCTCTATGTGGCTTTGACAATGTGGCAAAAATGGTGGTGACATATGACAGAAAGTTAGTGGCTGCTGAGTGATAGAGAGATAGTGGGCAAGGGAGAGAGAGAGAGAGAGAGAGAGAGAGAGAGAGAGAGAGAGAGAGTCGAGAGTGAGAGAAGTTAACATGAGGAAAGGGGTATACATGTCATTATAGATACATGAATTTCAATAGACAAATAGATGGATGGATGAATGGATAGATAGATAGAGGGATAGAAAGATGGATAGATATATAGATAAATATACATAATATACATGTATATACATAGAGATAGATAGATAGATAGATAGATAACATAATATACATGTATATACATAGAGACTGAAGTAAAAATCACAAAGCTCAACCAGACCTCAGAGATGGAAAATGATGTCATGATACATGGTAGATATAGA
>JAUKPP010032307.1:0-17330 GCA_032273245.1 Phyllaplysia taylori | reverse complement strand
AGAGAGAGAGAGAGAAAGAGAGAGAGAGAGAGAGATGGAGAGAGAGAGAAAGAGAGAGATAGAGAGAGAGAGAGAGAGAGAGAAAGAGAGAGAGAGAGAGAAAGAGAGAGAGAGAGAGAGATGGAGAGAGAGAGAAAGAGAGAGATAGAGAGAGAGAGAGAGAAAGAGAGATAGAGAGAGAGAGAGAGAGAAAGAGAGAGAGATAGAGAGAGAGAGAGAGAGATAGAGAGAAACAAACAGTACAATAAACAATATATCCACCTGTATAGGAGACGCACTCATCCCATCCCGGCCGGCCCCAGGCAGCTTCTCTTGTCTCTTTCCTCGTCTGCAGATCTTTGTATGCTGAGAACAAACATTCCACAAGATAAATTCTCGCTACTGTCCACATAAATACAACAAGAAACATACATGTAAATAAACACAACAACCAAACAAAAAGGAATTGACAGCAGGGGTCAACACTCAGACGACCACAATTTTGCAATTTTACAGGAGAGCCAAAAACTTTCTTATTTCCACTATAAAAACTGCCTATGTCCAAAATGTCAAGAATTGAGGTTGCACTATCTTATCAATGAGATGGAACTTTCAATTCTCTATGGAAAAGTGCAAATGATTTTCTCCTGCTCACAGAAGGGCAACGGAAAGAGAAAGTCTGCATTGGTTTTTTATCAAAGAAAAGAAGTCTGGAGTCCACGCTGCGGCTTTTGCTGTTTTTATCAGTTAACAAAACAGGATTTGGGAAGTCTCCGTCTCAGGCCTTCAACTAGCTTGTCTTTTTTCATATCTGATATCTGAGCTTTGGGATCCAATCCACACATAATGTTTCTTAATCATCCAACCCACACATAATGTTTCTTAATCAAACCCTAGCCAAAGCTTACAACATTACTACACCATGCTAGACACAAAGTTTACAGTTTCAAAGATGAAGAATGTTTTTGTTTTGATAACTTTTTTTTACAACAAAATCAACACTGTGAGGTCATTCCAGTGCCAGCAGTGTATTCGGACAATACTGAGCCTTAGAGAGACGTAGAAGGTTTTGGTTTGGTTTTGTGTTTCCGTCCCCTGTAACACTATAAAATCATTTTAGAGGCGGGCTGCTTCAACCCTGCCTGTCAGGACCAACTGCAACTGAGACAGACACAACATCCCAACAGAGATTTCAGATACGTTCCTCCAATGCTAGGATCGAACTCACCTCCTCTGTGAGACTGGCGAATAACAACCTAACCATTACACTAGAGACATCAGTGAAGGGAAAGGAACAGACCACATGAGAAACAGAAATCAACTGCTCAAAGGGATGGTGAATATGAGATATGCAAGCCAAGAAAACAAGTTTGACAAGAGATCCAGCCAGGAATCCCACTTGAACTTTTCATTCTATCCCTTAATTAACCTTCCTGACAACATTCTTTTACATTGTGAGAATCCTTGTCCCTTCATTGCATGGCTCCATCTATTAGTCAGGGAATCCTGGGAACCCAAACCGAACATTTACAGAGGCAATGATGTCAGTAGAAAGAAGTATCAAAGGCTGATCTCACCGGGATGTCCACCAACAACCCTCGTGAATGCATGCAAGACACTACAAATGACAATATACCTAGATATTCCTAACTGAAAAAACAGGGAAAAAAGTGCCAACACACAATGTGAACACAACAACAACACTGCATAGTGTAATAGTTTCTCAATTAATAGCTCATATTAGTTTGTTTACAAAAAAGAAACTATGAATTACACTCTAATGAAATTCATAATTAATGAAAAAAGTAGAGCGACAACACTGCAGAGCAATATGCACATTCAGCCACAACCAATCGAGGCCATGCAAAAGTAGACATAGAGAAGCCTAGAGAATATCATTCCTTTTGTTTAATTGAGGTTTTATTTTACTATCAACACTGTAAGTTCATTTCAGCTGAAAGAGAGAATTATGACAAAAGCAATGTTTGAAAACAAGTAGAAGGGACAGACCACCCACCCCCCTTTTGAGGACAGTAATATAGCTACACCAGTCTACCTCGTCACGGTACAAACTCTTTCAAATATCATATAAAACAAAAAATAAGGTCCTTCAAAAAAGGCTTCTATGTAGATATTTTTCTAAGTAAAAGCATGCAAAAATTCATTGTAAAGAGAAAAAGTAGGAACATTTATGCCGTTTACGAAGAGACTAAGAAATTAGTTCTACTGCAGGAAATAAGATAAGAAAAAATAATACCTTACACTTACAATACATCATAAAAATAAATGTTAGCTTCAATAATAATAAAACTAACTAGCATTCGATACTAAAATACTATACATAGGACAAAATAAAAAGAAATTGCAATAAAGAAATGTCCCCAAGTTTGGCCTTCAACTGTTTCTTATGTCAGAAAGAAAAAAGACAGCAAAGCTACCTACCCCAGAAATGGTGGACATTGTATTGTTCACCTATGTGGGACAAAAAGCCTCCCACTGGTTCATTTTGAGACCTTCTATATTGAAGTCCCCGTGCCCTTTCAAGGGTAGAAAAAAAAAAAAAAGGTAAACATAAAGAATAAAGAATCACTACTACGCGATGACCATCAAATGACTTTGCTCTCAGCAGGTCTGATGTTGAAGAACATCTGTTAGAAGAGAAGAAGCGCAACTACAAAGAATAATAAAAAATATTAGTGTCAATACAGCAGGCGTGCAGATCAAAGACGTCAGAGCTAGAGCGTGACTTTAGTGGTACATACATCAAAGCCCACGTGCACGAACCACCCAATAGTATAAAATTACATTACATGATAGGCCTACTCGACCCAACCTTAACACACCAGTTCTTGTTTTTTATGTTGTTGCCCATCGGGTACTTGTATGGGTCATTCACCCTCCGAGTAGTCTCAACAACCTACAGTGCCATGGCACAACTTAGTTCTGTACCCCAGGAGCAGAGAGCCTTAACATTGGCTCCTTAATACTGCAGGAGTGCAATGAAGTCCCAAGAGTAAATGCAATTACTTTTTAGCAGAGCCTGAACTATGAATATATATAAAAATGCTTTTAAAAAGTTCCCTGCAAACTCGAAACATGTAAAATCGATGTATGCATTCCAGCAAGGGAAGATGGAATATTGCCATGCAACCAAGTTGGCTGTACTCAAATTGCTCTTCCAATTCATTAGTCTGGATGTGGATTAGAGGAGTTTTCTGCTCTGGGGGATGGCTGCAGCTGGCTCGAATACATCAATTTCCATCAGATTGGCTTGCCGTTCAGCATGTGACAGCGCTACTGTGCGCTTAAACTTACTTAGTCAAGCCCTTCTTTTTAAGCTAAACACCCTGAGACATTCAGTTCAGTAGCTAGGTGGTTTGTGCCGGAGCATTTAACACACAGGTAGTAACTTGCAAAACAAGAACCACGCAGTGCTGAAAACAAAACGAAATCGGAGGGCGAGCCATACCACAGGTGGATTTATCATGTTGATTTGATTATCACCTTAATATATTTAAAAACCCTTGAAAACATTAGGAGAAACACTACACAAGCGGCCTGTAAAATATTAAACATTTTTGGTTGGCTTCTAATTTGGTTTTATCCCCTTGTAACTCAACAGTCATTTTAGAGGCAGCTACTTAGCCCCTGCCTGTTAGGGCCAACCTAAGGCAGAGGGGTACACAACATCCCAGCAAAGAGAAAGGGATACTTGCCCAATGAGGGGATCGAACTCGTACCCTCTGCATGGCACGCAAAAAGCCTAACCATCAGACCACAGATGCCAGTGCCATTAAGAGTAGGCAATATCAAGGATAGCTTGAGACACTGACAGCAAAATCTCCTCACCACACGGGGAAACTCTCAATATAATAATCTAGAGTATTTCCATTAACCCAAATTCAAACAAGCAATTTTTCGAAGCCCCATCCCTACCATTTTGCACTTGGGCTTAAGATTTATCTGAGCAGAAATATGTCACAAGTCCTTGCACTCACACCTGTCCTATAGATCTTGCACAAGAGTTGCATAAAGCTAGTAAGTCACCAAAAGTCATCACTAACTCGACAACTGCTGCTTCGCATCATGACAGCTTACTGTCAACAGAATTAGTGGCAATGCATTAAATATATATGATAACACCGGTATACCAAGCTCTGATAAAAAAAATTCACTGCTCAACCATTAGCTAACAAATAAAGCAATCAGTATCAGCATCAAAACAAAACACACACAAAAAAAAGAGAAAAAGCAGTCCAGATTCATATAATGTATAAAAAATATATAAAACAAAAATAATAACCAAAATATATGTAGATAAAAAAAAAGGAACATGATTTAAAACATAAAAGTCTAGTGTCCTGGAATAAAAATGAAAATTTTACAAACGCAAAACACACAGGCAACAAAAACAAGGCATTTGTCAAGCCTGATAAGGAGCAATGTCAAATATTTCCCATCGCAAATTTTATTTTTTTCAAATAATTTTTGTTTCCTAAAATAAATTTTAACTTTTCTAACACTTTGGAGTCCATGTCACAAACAGGAATATTGTCAAAATTTGCAATTTTGAGTTATCCCCACTATCGGACAATACCTATGCAGTTTTCCCAAAGCAGCGTATGAACTGATTTAAAGAGTCATTAGCAGTTCACGTTTTCATTCGTAAACAAATAACGAGTTCCTAAAACTTTGACGTGCACCCCTGAAAATTGCCAAAAATGCCAATTCCTCTCTTTGCGAGATGTACAATGTATTATAAATGGACCATTATGTCTGCATTACAGAAAAAGCCACCCAGCACCCGAAATCTAAAAAAATATAATCAAATAAATTTAAACATTTCCTGAATTTGAATTCAACTTGTTTGCCACCATCATAAACTAGAGATACTTTTGCAAGTTTGACAAATGACAAATTTTTACAGCGACCAATGAACAAAAGCAATAAAAAAAACTTGGCAGTTCAAACAAGTAATTACATTAAATAAAAGACAAACATTGATAGAATGCACATACACCACAGCCAAAAGCTTTGCAAGATACTACAAATCATATGCTCTGAAATGCTGCAAGACAAAGAGGACTTCTGAATAAATGAAAAATAAAAGTATTATGCACAAATATGGAAAAAAGCACAAATTATTATACACTGTAAGTGAAGACGAAAAAATTAGTGGCACAAAAGCATTTTGCTACCTGAGGGCAACACCCCAACAAGTGCCATTTTATGATTTTCAAGGCAGGCCAAGAAATTGGGTTGGACTTTTACATAGCCTTAGACACAAT
This sequence comes from Phyllaplysia taylori, assembly GCA_032273245.1. Lineage (NCBI taxonomy): Eukaryota > Metazoa > Mollusca > Gastropoda > Aplysiida > Aplysiidae > Phyllaplysia > Phyllaplysia taylori. Next base: position 12,063 of record JAUKPP010032307.1, on the reverse strand, counting down.
ATCTAATATGTCTAGGTAAAAAGAAAAATAATACACAGCATTTCAGAGTTCCTGAAAAATACTAAAACGGCACTTGCAGAGTTGTTGTCACCATGTAGTAATATAAACACTCTAATGCTAAAACCTTGCAAATGATGAAAAATATTATTCAGCACAGACAACTAAGCTTTTGGACCCTGTGGGTTAGTTCTGTGTACAAAAGCTCCAGCGTCAGTGACGAAAAGGTATATGATTCACACTTCTCTCTGCTGCAGTTAATCAGGTTAGCATGATTACACATACACTCGGTGCTTGGTTCCACTTTGGCAAATACCTTTGCAAAACTACTGAAACGTCACATAAGACTTTGAACCTCCCTATTTTAACATTTGTCTCAAATAGAAAGGTGGTCACAGTAACAAAAGATCTGGGCCAGGGAAAAGAGGGATCAAGCCTGGTACATTCATTTAATATTTTGCCATAGACCATGGCCACCACCTACTCCATCTGCACCACCACCTACCCCATCTGCCCCACATCAAAAGTTTGCGCAGCATCAGTGAGCTGCAGTATATTATATCACATCTATCAACAGACATGAAAAACACTTCTGGCTAGAAATGAAACACAATTATTTTATGCGAAGATAGAATAATCAAAAGAATTGGACATTACTTTTCCAACTACTTTGCTGCATACCTCTCCATGTTGCTAGCAATTCTTCTCAAAACTCCTCATTAGACAAAACTGAAAATATCACAAGTTTCAAACAGGATAGCAACCTCATTTCCTAACACAACACCTGCAGCCCAGCATAGAAACTCTGAACTGACTTACAAAAATAGCACTGGTGTCAGGATCATCTCATTTTTAATAAGACAATCTAACTGCAGAAAGACAAATTCCCATCCAGCTATAAACACAAAATTATATACTCAAACACCAACTGGGGCAAACAAGGAGTCCTGAATGTCAAGGTAGATCAAGCTCCAGGCCAATACATTACCAACAACGTTTTTACAATTAAATAAATGTCAGGGATCTTCAATACTTTGAACAAGATGAACCATTTTGGAGACAGGAGGAAATAAATACTTGGAACACATTAAGCAAAGAGAATGTACTAACAATGTTAACTTCAAAAAGTGGAACCATAATTTAAGGTATGTTTGATCTTTCTGCCAATATATTCCTAGGCCAAATTCCAAACAAACCAAAAGAGAACTGATCCAACAGACATTGTGACAAGAGTGGGTAGGAATGCCAACTCAACCCAAAAAACTTGACTGAACTTTTACGCCAGCATAAAGAAGGCTTGTCAACTTCACAATCTCACCAAAAAAAGCAACCAACCAAGCAATACATATTAATTTTAACACAGGAGTGTTGGTGCAAGGTTTTCAGAAGGCTCAGGGAGCCAAAAAAAAGTACGCCTATCCGCAAATCTTCGTAAAATTGATTTCTCTAAGTAAGGACATGAGGGGAGCCTTGGTATAACGCCCTTTGCAACATGTCAAGTTCATTTCCGAGGAGGGACCTCCGTTTTTAATGTCCAACAGTGTGATTGGACACTTTACAGGCTCTTAAGAAAAATAAAAAATGATGTATGTATGTACAAATTTCTTTCACTGCCGACAGTTGAGTTTCTTTTTACACACAGGCATCGGCACCGAAATGACTTTATAGTGTAGATGGAGCCGGGAAACCCCAAACAAACTAAAACACGAGCAAAAAGAAAAAAATTCCATAAAAGTGCCTTTCCAAGAACACTATTACCAGTCTAACAATGAGAGTTCCAATAGGCTAATCACTTAAGTTCTAACGCCACTATACCCCAGTCACATGTAGCAATGAGGCAATGTCAAGACCACAAACATGAACCAGTGAGAATACACACAATCATCCGCCAACACAATGCATTTTCCAGTACGAGCAGCCACGAAACAATAGAAAAATGTTCACAAAGACCACAGGACATGCGGAGAGAAGGACCAGACAGGGGAACACAATACTTTCACAATGAAACAACAATCATTCTCCCCCTCCCTCCCCACCTCAACCACCATATCTACTCATAAGACTACAAAAAAAAAAAAAAGTAATTTGTTACCTTGCTTTCCTAAACTTAATCAATCATTTTCAGGGCTTTTCGTTTGTCTCAAACACATTCAAAGAGGAGCTGTAGATATCTCAGAGACTGGACAATATAAAAAACTTCAGACCAATATTTACAATAACTTGACTGAAAGGCAGAGCTCAAGAAGTTGTCTGTTTTGTAAACCGCATACCTGGACCATAAAAACCGAAAAGGGACAGATCAAACTCTTAACAGAAGAAAGGAATGGAAAATTTGTGCCGTCAAACATAATATGATGAAGCAAAAAAAAAAAGAATTAACAGATTCTTAGGATTTCTTTTTACATCTCCAAATATTGGGGACGGAATCCTCAGAATGCCAATCCCTGATCCTCACTTCCAAGCACCATCCAAAGCTTCTCTATAAATCTATAAAAATTAACAAATAAGTTTCAAAAAGATCAAATATACCCTCCTACTCCACTACTACCCATACAACATATAAACTAAAAGCACGGTTCAGGAGGAGGGGAATAAAAGAGCTTTTACATTCCAGTGCATTTGGATTCCTGTTTATCTTTTGCTGATACATTCTATTTAGATTTTATCATATTCTAGTCACAAGCTGACATCACATTAAAGGAAAAGAAATGTTTCCTGGAAAAGAACAAATGATTTATATCAAAGCAGACTACTTTTCCTATGAAGAGAAACCTTGTAATTGATCATAACAAAGAAGAAAAAAAAGGTCCTTTATTGTTTTTTATGTTCAACTTTATCTTGTTCTCAAATCCAGTGAGCAGGGAAATTGAAGCACAAAGTGAGAAACATACCAACAAAACGAAGGGCAAAGAATCCCTTTTTTTCTTATTATTTCTAAAGATGAATTAAGTAATATCTAAAATCAGAATATCATCTACAACTTTAAAGTGACTAAAAAGGTTCTAGGACCCCATAAACTGTCCATTCTCGAATTCATCAGTATGTTTCCATGTGCATTCTCTGCCCAACAGATTTCTTTGATTCTATGCTCCTCCTCCTGATTAAATTATATTAATAAAAATAAAAAAAAGCACATTAAATTATTATTACATTTTCAAAGCAAAATCACAATGCTCAACGTTCTACGTGTCCTTGATAATGAGAACATAAAGCTAAATGCTATATACAGTCACGAGCAAAAAGCAAAAAAAACGCCACACTGGGAATTCCCGTTTATCAACGTCCTTGTAAACCAACGGTCAACATGAAATGCACCAAATTGTTCAGCAGTTCAATATCTTTGCTATGGCGAAAACCGCAACGGAATTGATCCATCGAGAAAGGCTTGAGAAGCCGTTGAATGGACTACCCTAAAAACTGAAAGTCACAAAAGCTGTCCTTGTCATTGTACCGGCAAATTACCGAGAATAGAAGGCTTAACATCTATTTGGTATGAATACTAATTCGGCTGTTGCATTATTTTGTAAAATCATTATTCTATCATACACTTTTGTTGCTCTTAGTTAGATTTGCACACTGTTTTTAATCGGAGGTGTTGCAAATGCATGTAGTAGTCACTAGATCCAACTGGCACAACCAAAACACAAGGCGTCTAATTTCTCATTTCTCATTGTTACTGACCCACCTTATCAAAGTTAACAGAAAAGAGGAAACTGTAAGAGCAACATACATAGACGCCGGAATGAGTGTTATAGAGGTAGCCAGGACTTTTTTAAAAATGTTAATCCAGAAGTAATGCATAAATTGAAAAAAAACAAATAAGCTACAGAATACACGTAGAAGGCCCTGTGAAACGCCGTAAAGCCTCAATTGGGCCATGGCAGACAAACTTAAGAGAAAATCTTGTGGTTATCGTAACTCAAGAACATAACAGTTTTCAGGACATCAAGAGAGACAGCAGCAACCACGTAGGGTGAGTAGACCATCAAGAGGCGCCTCAAAGTAAATGGACTGACCACTCACAAACGCGGGTGCAAGGCGCGCCTCACTAAGCATCACAGAGAAGCAAGGTTGCAAATTAATTGCCATGAACGACCAACCATCAACAATAAACAATCGCCCAGTGGTCACAAATCCTGTCTACGAACGAGGCTAACATCTCTTTTCGCGGCACACATGGCAGATTCTACTGTTACAGTCTCCTCACGAACGCAGCAACCATCAGTGAAAGTTTGAATGGGATATGAAATGTGTGGAATCATTGACAGAAGACATCTACCACTCGTGTGTCTCAAGGGAGGTTCGAGCGGACTGGTCATTCTTATACGCCAATGTGGTGACTCTCATCGAAAGAGAGCAAGTAAGATGTAATCCAGGTATGATTTTGTAACGTGGTAGTGTTCCACCTCAGTCACAGAGCTGTCATGATCCGTGAATGTATAGCGAAAAGAAGCGTCGACGTTCTCCTTTGTTGAATTCGTATGAAGTTGATCATTTTTGTGACTTTCAGTTTTTAGGGTAGTCCATTCAACGGCTTGTGGAGCCTTTCTCAATGGATGAATTCTGTTGCGGTTTTCGTCATGGCGAAGATATTGAACTGCTAAACAATTTGGTGTATTGCATGTTTATCGTTGGTTTACAGGGACATTGATAAACGGAAATTCCCAGTGTGGCGTTTTTTTGCTCGTGACTGTATATATATATATATATATATGTCAATAGATACAAATACATAATACAAAAGGCAAACAAACCAATCAACAACCTCAAAGCATGAAAATGCAAACACAGCAAAATTTGGTGAGCACTGACTGGGAATGAAAGGGGACAGGGACAGTTGTGTGAATGAGTGTGTGTGTAGGAAGGAACACCTGGCCCGCTCTACAGTAAAGTGGAGCGTCGGTTCAGCCGTGGGGTGGTCCAATCACTTACCCCAGAAATGCTCTACACTATACACTTCGCCTATTTGAGTAAAAAAGCCCATCACTGGCTCATTGTTAGTTTGGCGAGATTTTATGCCTTTGGCCCTGTGTTGAGAAAAGAGTAGTTAGAAGAAGGTCATTTTAGACAATTTCATCAACACATTGAACAAAGGAATGAGAAAAGTGGCAAGAGCATCATTAACCATAAAAGATACTGCAGTGCACAATAACATACAAAGGTCAAGTCACATTTGAATTATCATCAAGCAGCAATAGTTCAGTTCCATACTTGGTATTTATGCTAGAAAAACCCAGGGTCACTTTTACTGCACACAGTGTATTGATGCATGCAGATCTGACCCCCCTAAAAATGAGAAAACCTGCTGTTTTATGAGTTTGGGACAGCTCTAATGAATTTCACATTTGTCAACCAACATGGACGTGTACCCTCAACACATAATTATAACTCAAAAAGGGTCAGGCCACGATGACAAAACTAAAAGCAGCAAATGACTTTCACATTCCATTCTTCAAACAGGTCATGAAAGTAATAATTACCCAATAAAGAATTCAGTACTTAGGATAACCACAGTATATTCAGCAGATTATATAAAAGTTTATTTCTTTCATTTTCAGTAGCAACTCGCAGATCATTAAGTCGGGAAAAAAAACTAAAAAAGATTCTTAATTCATCTTTAAATGTTTTGATTTAGAATAGGCATGGAAATTTAGTCACAAATTCAGTTTTCATGAAAACAGAGGAAAAAATTCAAAGTCACAAAGTTAAATCTGGTGCTTTGTTGTCCTATTTTTGTCATTGAGCAAAATGAAAAGAGAAAAACAATTTTCTTAACCAAAAAACTTATCTTGCAGATTAATAGTTTCCGATAACAACTGAAGAATACACAACAAAAATATGGCGACTTACCAACAGTTTCCCCACTCGTACATAGTTCCAGGCTGAAAAAGACACAAAAGGGGCACAAGTCATCATCAGGGAGAACAGCAAAAATGTGAATGTGACGCTGCAGTTAAATCTTAACAAGTGAAGGAAAAGAAAGGATGGGTGGTCAGCAGCCCTTCTCATTTGGTCTGATGCTTCTACGCCCCTTGCAACACTGTAAGGTCATTTTAGAGGCAACCACTTTGACCCTGCCAGTCAGGGCCAATCACAGATGAGAGTGATATAACACACCAGCAGAGAGAGAGAAAAGTCTGTACAACGTAGATATTAAACTCCTATTCTCTGCGTAAAAAAAGCCAAAGAGCCTAGTCCGTACACCATAAATGCTGTTTTTTTACTTCATGTTGAGTTCAGTTAGATCTGTGAGCAGTTTTAGAAGAAAGATAATATTTTGCCTATGACAAAAATCAGTAGAAAACACAGCAGTGTAGTGAGTTTTTTTGCACCATTTCTAAATTTTTTCCGGGACAAGAAGTGGACTTTAACTCACTTGTAACAGAAAAATACTCCAGATTTCATTTGCAAAAATCTAAAGGCAGTACAGAACAGAACTAAGCTGACAAATAGATGTTGGCTGACCTTGAGGGTATAACTTCTAAGTTCATATATGTGGGACGGTTCTCGGGGTTGGATGGCTGGCCAGAAACTGAAAGCCAGGAGAATCTGGTTCCGTCTCGACCTCAACATTGAATTTCTTTGTTTGCGAAATTGTACAAAGTCCTGAGGGAAGAAGAGCAAAAAAAAAATATTACCTTCAAGATTTCTTTATCAGAAATCTGTGTACTCCTGTTATCTATCATATTGACTAACTTCAAAAACAATTATCAAGGGTACTCAATTACTCCGGCCACTAGTGAGCCACAAAAAAATGGGGAAAAGGAATCTGATATAAAGATCATTTCTTCACACCAACAATTGAACAAGATGTAAATCACAGTTCCTGATTAGAGTTGAAAGATAAAGCTGTAATAATGTGTTCCCATTTTAACAAATTCACCAATCATTCAAACCAAAATACAATTTCAAGTAAATTATTTCTATCCCACATTTTTCCCCATGATAGGAATATTTCTGTTGTCAAAGCTATTTTAGCTTCTTTGGCTGATGTCACTTTAATTTGCCAGGTTCATGCAAGGGTGTAAAAGGACTTAATGCATGTGAAAGCAAAGACATGGGATGGAGTCATAAAGGACACCTGGCTCTCCTTTTTCGCCAAAAAAAAAAAAAAAAAAAAGAAAAAAAAAAAAAAGAAGACTCATTAAAATGACACATACAGTTATATTGTCAATAGCATTCCACCTTGACTCTACAGCTAGCATTCATCTGAATCCTTGTCCCTTTCATGATACTCACAGAATCTGTTCTGTAGATTGTGTTGGCGTCATTCAAAACTGGATATCCTCCTGGGTACTGCCAAATGTGCACTGAAGAGAAACACAATAACAACATAACAAAAATTACCAACTTTATCTTGAGAAAGATTCATTCATTACAAAGAAATCGCACAATATTTCAGCCCCACAATAGTCCCTAATAATGCTGATCATACAAACCAACGACAGTGCACAGCATCATATTAGAGAGAAAAGGTAGCTAGAAATCTCTTTCCAAATCATACAGCATGTTTCAAGCAACTTGAGATAAGAGCTAAAAAAAAAAGAAACCACCTATGACACAAAATGCAGATGAATTGTGATTCATATACAAAATTAAGAAGAATTTGAATTCATACAAACCATCAGGAATTCACAGGGTCGTATTAGGGAGAAAAGATAGTTAAGAATTTACTTCTATTTAAGAAGCGCGTTTCCAACTATTTGAAATGGCAGCTAAAAAAAAAAAACACCAATGACATAAAGTACAGATGAATTATTCTTAATAAAAAAATTAAGAAAAATTCGAATTCCTTGAAAAACTGGCACTGTCAATGCAGAGGAGAGTAGTGTGAAATTAAACAGGTCACACAAAGAGTCTGGTATTTTTATTGAGGAAAGATGTTAAATCCTTCCTATTTCTAACTTTTAAGAAAACTTTTCTTACATACCTTGGTGAACTTACACAATCACATCCAATAAAAAATGTGTTGAGTATTTACGTTATTCATCGATCTCATTCAAGTAGGACATTCAATAGCAGTCGTGGGCTAAGGTATGGACCTAGGAAATAGCCTGACTATCTTCAGGTCACGACAAACAGTGAATAAACAACAAAGATTCAAAACACACTTATGAGCATGGAGAAAGCCAAGTGCAAACTCAGTATAGGACACTCTACATCAGCTTACCAGCTTCATCCTGATCACCAATCTCTACTGTGAAGCTGCCCACCAACTCTGCACCTGTGCCTTTGTCTCTCATTAATTGTTGAAATGTTGAGCTGAAAACAAAAAGGAGGTTGTCAAATCTATTTCAGAGCTGCCAACCCCAACCCATGAAAAGGTGTACAACTGATGTTCAAAAAGTGTAAGATTAAGAAAAAAAGTGTACAATCCTGAAACGGAAGGAAATTTGAAGATACAAACAGTAGTGAAATAGCCTAATAATCAGGGGTATTTAACACTTTGTAGTCAAAATGCCAGATGGATAAAGAACCCTACCAGTCACGCACAGCCCGCCATGATGCGACTGGGCTTCTCGGGCCTGGCACATCTATGTGCCAAGTGACTGGATGGGCGAAATTGGGCTGGCGCATATGTGCTCCGAGTGACTTCAAAGTGTAAAGCAAACAAATTATCATAAAATACTAACAATGAGCAACACGTAATAAAAACTTTTTTTTCTTTAAGCTTCAAGACACATGAAATCAGCCATGCATGGAGTATTTTTTCATCACATGCACATTCATGCACATTCATGACTAGTATAGTACACAATTAATTACTACTGATATGTATTCTGGCAATGCCATAGATGAGCACCAGCTTCTGAATACATGACATGTCGAGGGCTCAAACAATGTTTCCTCACCCAGTGCCTTTAATTTTCCTTTTGATGACAGAGATAATAGAATAAGAGGTCTACCAGCACAATTATTTTGTAGCACACAAAGGAATAAATCATTTTAAATGAAGTCCGAAATGTGTGAATCTCTTTTGGAGTAAAATTAGACAATAAGACAACAGAGGTGCAGTCAGAAAACCACATCAAGTTAATGCCATCAGTAGAATACTCACAACTGATTGAGGTAAGCTTCCATGCATTCCGGCTTAACACTGTGAACTAAAACAAAAACAGAAAAGAAACAGAATGAGGTGCGATTTACTAGAAGATATAAGTGAATAACAAAACCATAAATCAAAATTCATCATGAGAGATATATCATCAGTACACTAGTAAGGTACTAACACTTACGTCAAACAAAAGTTTTTTAGGCAGGCAAAAACTATTCCATTATTTTTCAAATCAGATGAGAGCGTCTCTAAGTCTAGAGAAGCAAAGACCTTTTTCATCCCCTACATGTATCACTTTCTGCACTTTTCAGCCACATGGAACTTTTAAATCAAAATGAAAATACACCTTCATGAAGTTGGCTGGATATTACAAACATACCTCTGATCATTGATAGCTTTTAACCATTTTCTACCAATATCGGCCTAAAAATCCCAAGAACTCATTTGTAGTCTACACGTAAGATCCCACCACTTATACTCTGTTCACTGGATACCTCATAGAATTTTTACTTACAAAAGTCATCCCCAACTCCAATGTGCATTCTTTCTCCCTCACACTATCCTCCTTCACTCAGGCCTACCTATGCTCAGAGTAGAATACTAAAAGCTGGCTTTCATTCTTTGATTTCTTATTGGTGCTGTCCTCACACACTGTGACAAATTACCAGGCATGAACAAAGAACTTGGCTACAGATGGAACACCATAAACTTTTTGACAGATGAAGTCGAGGAGCAATGAGATATAGGTAAATCTTGAGACTCATTATTGGATAAGTGAAAATGGCAAACCTCATCACAACTTAACAACAGGCCATTATGATTGGTCAACAATGATAACACCATTCTTTGCTTAACATAAGACATGAGCACATCAACGAAACTTAGGTGGTGCTTCAACTATATTAAACCAACATTTTCCGATGTTTTTATTCTTTCTTAATTTTTACTAATAATACTTCTACTTCTACAGGAAAAAATGTATATTCTCCTTGCCTTCTAAATAAAAGGATGCTATAAATTATGAAAAGTCTAAGAACAAGCCTGATCAAAGAAATACTCACACTGCAACTCATAAACAGTCTCTTTATTGGATAAGGCCATTGAGTGAGACTGATCTGGCTGAGCCGTTTTCTTGAGCCTGCTGAACCAACCCTTGGGTTCATCATCATCTGAGCCTCGAAGCAGTGCAGGGGAGGTATGCAGACATCTCAACCTTTGGAAGTTTAGAAAAGAGAGAATGAGGAGGTTCATGGTCTTCTGGGGGTGGGTCTTTTTGTGTTTTTGTTTTAAGGGGGGATTATTGCCCTGTACCTCCAGTAAGCAAGCAATAAGCAACAACGCGAGGCATCATGCACAAACTCTGTTTCAGTCCCAAGTCTGAGTTCTCTCTGTGTGCCTAACATTCATAGACATTCCCCCGCGTGTTTTGCTAGTGTACAGCCTTGACAGGCTCTCACACACAAACAAACGTGCAAGTATACTACTTATATACACGTGCATAGCCGTTTTTGGTGTAGCCTGCAAGATATTCAGCTCAACTCAATCTGGCCTGCAAATGGCATGCTTGCCCACGCCTGGTTTAGGCTTATATATCTATCCCAGTATAGTAGGACTAAGTAGTCTGTAATTTGTATGTTATGTATGGCCATACCCTGTGCATCAATAAAATGTAGCCTAAAGTAAATGTAATATAATAATATTAATGTTCAAACTCAAACTGCTAACAACTATGGGAGTGTCTATACGCACGTAACTGCATGCACACAAATACCCCCCTAAATTTTGCTGCACACCTCCAATTGCGTGCAAAGTATCATAGTTTACTATACGCACGCAATTCCGTAAACCTTCAAGCTGCACAACAATTCTTAAATTAATTTTCGGACGTTTTGGATTCCTCAGATTTTCAGCAGAATTTCTTAAATCCAAGTTCAAATGAATTAAAATTTAAAAAATTGTAATCCACTGAGATAATTCAGTTTGTTACTGATTTGCTAGATTTTCATTGGTCAGTAAATGTTAATCAACCACTGTTGCACCTTGCAAAAATTGCAAGCCAGAAGCAAGCAAAAGTGCTTTTAAATAATCAGATTCGTTGTTAATGTAAAGCGCCTAGAGCCCAACACAGGGATGGGGCGCTATATAAATCTACTCATTATTATTATTATTATTAATCCTAGTTTTACTTATTTGATAAAGGTAAACATGTCATTTCAGGAAATATCTAAAATACTAAACAGAGACCCGGGTGCATGCGTATACACATTATTGTCCTTAACTACGTAACTAGTCATTCACTACTCCCATCATGAGTATCAATGTTTTATTTAAGCTCGATGAGGAGAGGGGTAGGGGTAGTCTACAACGTCTGCCCCGACGGGATCATGCCAAGTTTTCCCGAGTCTTCTTTTAAGATTGATGGTTCGGCTAGGGTCCTGTTTGCTTAAGGTCCCGCGGTTCATTGCTCCCAAGCACCGGAACCTTAGGCGTAGACTTCTGTGTAAAGACACGCATGTTTGGAGCAGATAGATACAATTTGGCCTTAATAAATATTATAACTTTTAAACTGTGATATTTTGTCAGTGAGGCAGCAATAAGTGCCGGCGTGCGTATAGCAAAATAATAGGGCTCTTACTTTTAGCGACGCACGCAATTTCATGCATACTTTCACATTTTGCTATACTTATACTACGCACATGGCACATGTGTGCATGGACCTAGCCTTGACTCAGCCAACCAACAGTAAAATATATATATATATCTAGTCTAGACCAAGACATCCAGTTAAGCATTCGAATCAGAAAGACTGGAGAAGGTTCAGAAAAAGAAAAAAAGCCGGGCAGACAAATCAAGTTGCAGAGTAGGCCTAGGCCTAAAAATCTAGATCTTCCAGATCAAGACCAAGATCAAGATCTAGAAAAGATACGATCTAGATCTAGATCTAGATCTAGAGTAGATTGAGGTCTACCGGCCACTTAAGCCTTATCCGTAGGCACCTCAGAGAAGTGCCG
>JAUKPP010032196.1:0-17333 GCA_032273245.1 Phyllaplysia taylori | reverse complement strand
TTCTCCCCCTCCAATCCCCCCCTCCTCTCCTGTGCCCCCCCCCCCCCCCACCCCTTCCTCAAGTCCAGACTGACCAGGCAGTGTGTTCTCCTCACACCTGAAGAAACACGTCAAATAACAAAAGCAACATCAAGTCGTGCACCCGATGACCTCTCTCTGTCTCCGCACTTCAAAGCCTCTTGGACTCGTCTTCTCGATTGTTCTTCTTCCAATTATCTTCAACCCCCTACACTCAACCCATCCTTTAACAAGACAGCCCTGTCTGTACATACGTACTTATACACTGATGTAGACTTGGCAGTCTATCCGTCTTATTGAATCCAAGACGGGGTGGTTGGTGGGGGGTCCAGTACCGTCTGCTCCACCAAGATCTACCTGTCCGGACACTTGCAAATTTGTATCTACCCTCATTTGTGAATCAGTGCTTATATTATGACCTATCAGTGTCAATAGTACTGTAGAACTTAAGGAAATTGAAGAGTTCTCGAACGTGGTTTGCTCCTTGTACTTGTAGTTTGTTCTAAAGTTTTTTATCATCGTCTTTGTGTCGTGTGCGGTTGGCGGGTGCCCTGGTGTGGTCATGTCTTCCACTGTTTTCTAAATGTTACTTTTGTCCAAATCTATTTCCTGGCCCTGAAATGACTTTGTGGTGTCTATAGAGCCGTAAAAACCTCAACTAACAAACTAACATTGTCCTAACCCATATTCCGTCACGCACAAGGACGTTACGTTACCGAGGCAACCACGCCAGACTAATACCGGAAACCGACAGCCAGGTCCAGCTGTGGGGTTCCGGCGTTATTGAGACTCTCGCCTCAATATCATTAGTAATGTTGTGAAACCTCAACAAATCACGACAACCAACCAACAAACAAACCAACAAACAAACCAACAAATGCTTTTCCTTCCATCCCACCAGATCAACGGGGAGAACGTGATCCGCGCCTCCCACGAGCACGTGGTCCACCTGATCCGCTCCTCCAGTGACGTGCTGACCCTCAAGGTGGTCACTGTCACCCACACTGACCGCACCTCGGACTGGACGCTCCAGCCGGACGCCGGCTCCATGACGCTGCCCGCCAGGAAGAAACAAGGTGAGCGGAGAACACGAGTTTTGCTTGGGTCAGGTGACCAACTTTACGTCCCTTACAACACTGGGAGGTCGTTTTTTAGACGGGTTACTTCGTCCCTGTCTGTCAGGGCCAACCCGGGTTGAGAGGGACAAATCCCAACAGAAAAACTCAGATCGTCCGCCCGTGGGATCGAACTCGGGTCTTCCACATGACAGGCAAAGAGCCTAACCAATACACCACAGGCGCTGGATAGGACTGAGAGGCTGGCATGTCGATACCTGCATACGCATAGGACAGAGGAAATCACGGTTAGGGAAGCAATAGAGCAATAGAACTGTCAGAATTGCCGTGACAATAACCGTCATTGTTTATTCCACATTTTCCGAAATCATATTTGAGTGTTTTGAGAAAACAATGGAAAAAATATTACGTTATGAAAAAGAAAAGATTTTCTTTCACATCCTCATGTTGCATATTATAACAACGTTTTTCGTAAGGTTTTCCCGAAGAAAATTTCTAATATGGATCTCATTGAGACAAAAATAGGAAATTGCCCAAACACTGACTTGAGAACGTATGTAGAGATGGGGACATTAATGTTTTTTCGTAGGGTTATTCAAATACACAAAGCCCAAACCAAGTTATGGAAATTTTTATGCTTCAGGGGGAGCTCGTTTGGGGTTTTCAGTTTGTTCGACTTTTTGAAATTCAAAGTGTGTGGGTGGCTGTGGGCCTTGATATTTCAGAGAGGTGCAATTTTTGTTGGGCAAATTAGCTGGTTGGTCGTGTGGGCCATCACATCTCAATATGACAGGAGGTGAAAGATACGGGGGAGATTGTACATAGCTAAAAGCCCTGCGCCTTTTGTCACCACGTCACTGGACATTTCATACGAAATAGAAAGCCATACCCCCCTCCACTCCCCCCTCCACTCCACTCCCCTCCACCCCCCCCCCCCCCTCCCGTTGCTTTGCTAGTGTGACGACACAAACTTGTGCAGACAAACTTTGCTATTTGAGTAACGAGAATCAGGTGACTGTGGTGCAAAGTTTGTCTTGCAATGACAACAGACCTTGTTTTCTGTAACAAATTTCCCCGCGCCTCTTACCTCCCCTTTTTGCTACGCTTTTTTTTCTTCTTTTTTTTCACATCCCAAGCTTCTGCTGCATTTTGCTTTGTCACCTGTGCAAGTTACATCTTGTGCCTTCTCTCCTCGCTCAGATCACGACATGTTGTTATGTTTGTAAAGATTCAAAAAGTTAATTTGACGTCCTTTGCCTGTAATTCTATCCACATTTTGTGTACGAGGTTGTTAGACTTGCCTCAGTCTGTTTCATATTTCTGTTATTCTTTATTGCAAGTCTGTCTGTTGGGGTCTATTAAATACAGGGTTTGAAAACTGCTTGCATTTTGTTTGAGAGACAAATTGGGAGAGAATGAAGGGAGTGAGAGAGAAAGAGAGAGAGAGAGAGAGAGAGAGAGAGAGAGAGAGAGAGAGAGAGAAAGAAAGAAAGAGGCTTTGCTGCTTGAATTACAAATCTCCCGATATTTATTTGAAATGTCTAACCCCGCTTACCTCCTTCCTTTGCCCCCCCCCCCCCCTGTGTGGTACAAGTAGCCTCCCCCCTGCCGCCCCAGCGAGACCCCCGCACGTCCCTGTCGTACAGCAAGGCGAGCTCACGGTCTATGGCGGAGGGCCTGGCTGAGATCGGTGAGTACATGGACGTGCTGTACCATACGTCACTTGTGCTGGCTTGTTGCCCCATGGGATGAGTGCACACAGGGTGGACAAGTAAAGAAAAAAAGAAAGAAAAGTCATCTTTATTTAGCCCCGTGGGGAAATTCATTTTGCAATGGTGCATAAACACATTCATATATTAATACAAGCGATAATACATACATGTAATGATAAGTATGGACATAGGTAACGCCATTCATACAAACTATGACACACACCATTGCCGGTCGCCACAGTGCAGCGCCCAAGGACAGAATAATAGTAATACAATATTACAATCACAGTAAACAATTCTCATATTGGGATACAATTTTACTGCAATATTAATAGATTGAATGTATTCTATTTAATATTCTCCAATGCTCTAGTGACACTGGTGTTATTAGTCCAGTGTATTATTTGAAGATTCCATTTTATCATCTTGTATAAGATCTTGGTTGAGTGAGTTTTACTGTCTCTTATGCAGAGTGAATATCGTGTTAGTATTATATTGTAGTTTTGACAGCGAATGTCTTCTCTTATAACTTTCTTCATGCTAAAGATGCTGCGATCCAGCCCTTTTTTTTCCATTTCCCGCTCCCAACCCAGCCTTTCCTGCTGAAATTTGTCTGTTTTTTTCATTTTTTGTGTCACAAATAGGAGAAATTACACACATCACTTCCAGACAGAAGTCGCAATATTCGGCAATGAGAGTAGGTGGTTAGCAACCACTCAGGTGTCGTCTACTCCTCCTTCATTCACTGAAATTATTGTACATGTATTTTGTTGATAGGTCCATAAATCTATATAAAAAAATAATAATAAATTTAAAAAATAAAAACAGAAAGTGAAATGGGCATCGAAGCTTCTCGATTACAGGAAGGCAGCACTGTTTAGAGCTCAGGCAAGTTGTTAGTTCCCAAAAGATATCAATATACAATGTACTTACAATGTCTGCCTTGCCTCCCTTTAGAAAAACTGGACGCGGCCCTGGCAGAGTTCGAAGGTCAAGAAGTAGCCAGACGTCACTCGCTCCACGGACTCCAGGCCCTGGATGACCCCAAGGTGGCCTCAGTCCGCGCGTCCCACACAGTCAAGCGCGTGTCGGTGGTGGACTATGAAGGGCTTCTCACAGGGGAGCCAACTCCTGCCCCAGCCACGACCAAGGGAAGTAAGGAGTACATGAGTCCGGCAGAGGCGAGGATCAAGAAGTACCACAAGAAGTCGGGCTCACAGGTGAGGGCTTGGGGATCAGGGGGAGCGTTTGGAGGTGGGGGTTGGGTTGGGTGGAGATGGGAGGGGGGGTTGAGTCAATAGCCTAATGGTTAGGCTGCCAGACTCGTAATCGTAAGGTTTCTGATTCGACTCCCGGCTTGGCCCCGGCGTTGTGTCCTTGGAAAAGGCATTTTACACGAATTTTCCTCACTTCACCCAGGTCTGAATGGGTACCCGGCTTTAGACAGTGTAAGATCTTGTCAGTATGTTAGTGTTTGAGTGCTTGTAAAATGGCAGCTTGCACTGTGTGTTTC
Organism: Phyllaplysia taylori; assembly: GCA_032273245.1. Classification (NCBI taxonomy): domain Eukaryota; kingdom Metazoa; phylum Mollusca; class Gastropoda; order Aplysiida; family Aplysiidae; genus Phyllaplysia; species Phyllaplysia taylori. Next base: position 13,014 of record JAUKPP010032196.1, on the reverse strand, counting down.
CCGGGAAGTTGAGAAGGTTTCTAAGTGACTTCGTCTGCTGGGGTAATAATGATTGTAAAGCGCATAGAGCCAGTAACTGGGATATGCGCCATATAAATGCAATCCATTATTATTATTATTATTATTATTATTATTAGATGGGGGGGGTGGAGGATAGAGTTTTTGGTCTTTGTAACTAGTTTAAAGTTTGTCTTCACAAAGATGTGACCATGACACCTGAGGAAGGGAGGGAGAGATGAAATGGGAGAGGGAACACGGATGAGATAGGGAAGAGAGAGAAAGAAAGATGATGTGTGTACAAAATATTTGGCTGGGATAAGAAGAATGGAACAGCAATAGAGATGTTTGTTCGATTTAACATTTAGTCTCACAAAGGACAAACTATGTTTAGCCCACAAGGAACAACGGAAACCTTTCCTAGCTTGGTTTCTGACATATTTTCCAGATTTCTCCTGAATATAGGTTTGGACAAATGAGTGGGTTTTGGGCCATGTCCTAGTTTCTGTTCATGGCATAAAACGTGTCAAATTCTCATCCTGTATTGTTGTCTCCTCAGACCATGGAAAGGTCAAAGAGTACACCGGACATGTTGGCGGAGCTCCAGGCATCTGGACATATGGGCATCGAGACCGGCACAGGTCCAGGCGGGAAGATGGGGGGCAGTTGGAGCAAGAGCCGCCCACCACCTCCCGCCCCGCAGAGGGAACAGTACTCCGGAGCTCTGCGGGCGTCGCCGACCCACGACGGGTCAAGACTGATCGGAGCTGTGGCTGCTGGTCACTATCAGGTAAAGACAAAGGCAGGTCTATGATACACAATTTCTGGACAATTTGTCTCCAGCCAGATTTATTCCTTAAAAATATACATGTACACATAGGTTGAAGGAAAGGTGCAGATCATTTGGTGGAGCATGAAATTTAGCAAAAAAATGAAGTAAGATATTTTATACTACGTACCTTCGAAAACTGAACCATTGTTACCCAGATATTCTGTGTAGTAGAAAATTCTTGATATGCAAATGACCTGGTGAGCAGGTCATGACTACAAGCATCTCTGTCACTTCTGGATTATCAGTAATCTTGATGTGATTTTTGCAGACATTTCCACATGTAGCAAGTTTGTATTTTAAACATGAAATTATGGTTAGTGATGCAGTGTGACTTACTATTGATTTTTTGTGGTTTTGGTTTGTTAGCAGGACAAACTGTAACACAAAAATAATCAACTTGATGTCTTTGTGAGCCTGACAGTGTTGTCATGACCATTTCCACATTTCTCTGTCCCATTACAGCGAGGCTCGGCCAGTGTCCCCACCACTCCGGAGCTCCCAGACCGTCACCCTGTCAACCGCCAGACCGCGCCTGGTGCGCCGACCACACCCGAGGTTGTACGCATCAACACAGCCAGCAAAAACAACACAACCTACGCTAATGTCTCCGCTGAGGTGCAGAAACGACTTAAAAATGAGTCCTCGTACGAGTCAAGCTTCCGACCAGGTCTCAACGCCAAAATGATTGACAGCCCGCCCAAAGCGGGAGCTCCTCCCCCGGATCAAACTATTCTTAAGAAAACAGGAAATCGCATGTCTCCAAAAGATGATCGCAGCAATGTGTCTTTCGCTGACGACCGTGTCATGGAAAACGCCCAAAAGTTTATCAAAAAATATCCCAACGCTACACTGTTGGTGACTGCCGACATCCACACGGATAAAGATCCCGCGGGAGAGAAGAAGACGACGAGAAGCCCGGAGAAAGTTGTGTACGAGCCTGAGCCAGATTACGACAGCGATGACGACCGTGGAGTAAGATCTGGCCATGTCAAAGCCAGCATCTCAGCCATCTCGCAGGGCAGCAACTCTAGTAGCCCAAGGCAGAGCAAGGCAGCCGTGACCGTCATCTCCATCAGCAGCAGCGACAAGCCAAAGCCGTCAGACGCCAGCCCGGCCCTGTCCTCAGCGCGATCTGCTCACAGCGGGAAATCCTCACCGTCTACCGGCCGAGTCCACAACAACAGCATATCGCCAGCACAGAGCACAGCGAGCTCTCGCAGGTCATCAGGGGTTGCTGCGGCTGCCCACTCCCAACCTTCAAGCTCGGAGAGTTCCCGCCGGTCATCGCTCCACGCAGAGAACACGCCGGACGGTCACTCACACAGGCCTGGTCTGATGGTGGCCACTGCGATGACCAGTTCAGTGACCCCTGTCAGGTCATCAGATTCTGACACTGACCTGACAGCACAAGCCCCGCCTCCTCCGCCTGTAGCTCCACCCCCTCCCCCCATGGCTCCACCCCCTCCCCCACCCCTTGCCCCTCCCCTCATGTCAATGTCCAGCAGTAACGAGTCCACCCTGAGACGCCAGCAGCCCCCAGCGCCCGTCGTGCCGAGCCCTATCTCCTCTGATGACATCATGGCCGCTGTTGCCGAGAGACGAGCCCGTCTACAGGCCGAGGGTCCGAGGGTGTCAGAGGTCAAGCCTGCCCTACCACACAGTAAGCCAACAGTTTCTGTCCTCTAACTTTGTATGTCCCGTTCCCTTTAGTAATGGCAACTGTGGAGAAATGGTTAGGCTCTTCACCTACCACGCAGAGCATGGAAGGTCGATCCCCGCGTTGGTCAATCATCTCCGTCTCTCTGCTGGGATGTTGTGTCCCTCTCTACTGAGGTTAGCCCTCATATAGGAAGGGTCAATACACCCTGCCTCTAAAATGACCTTGCAGTGTTACAAGGGGCATGAAACCAAAAACCAAATGCAACCTTTCCTTAAGGGAATGGGCCAGGTGACTACCCCTTGCAGGATACTAGGTTGCAAAGTCAGTTGACAACGTGCGACGCAGGACAGAGTGATTGTTGATTGTTGTCACCACCAGTGGCAGGGACAGACTCCTGAGATGCCTGTCTAGCTACTCTACAGCATGACCAGGTCACAGCTGTGGCAGTCAGCTCTGTCAGATCTCTAGGAGTCTTGGCTTTTTGTTGAGTCTTCTACTTCTAGACTTTCATCCATAGTGTAGGACCAACTATTACTATTACTGAAGTTTGTGATCCTATATGTTTGAAGGGACCATGACTTGCTTGTCTGTGAATAGCAGAGAGGAAGAGAGGGTAGAGAAGAGGGGGAAGGTTTTTACCAAATCATTCGGGATATCGTCTGTTCTACTCTCATATGTCTTCTCTACCTCTTTACTTTTCTCTTTTCTCATATCTGTGTGCAATGTCATTTGATCAATGCCTTCTGGCCTGTTAGACCAGCTGGTATTTGGGGAAGGTTTTGTAGATGCAGACAGCCAGACAGCACATCTCAGGGGAGCGGGCTTGTTACACAGAACGCCAAATCAGCTTTGATGTGATAGATGTTGTTCTTGCTCAAGAAAGTTAATTCACTTAGGGAAATACCAATCTTAGTGAGACTTTTTCGACATTTATAGACATACACTCTGTTGTAGAGAAGAGAAGAAACGGATATTTATGTTTTCTTATACTTTGTCTCATTTCAGACAAATCTGCTCACGAGCTGAATCAAGAGGCCCTGAAAGCTGCTGTGGCCAAGAGGAAGTCGCGGATGGAGAGCGACCAGGAAAAGACTGTGGTCAGCGAGATTGAAGCTCGCCTCCAGAAGAACAAGAAACTTCAAGCTGCCAAGTACTTCAACGCTGACTCGAGTCGCTACAGCTCTCAGACCAGCAAGGAAGATAAGCCTGCCCCTGTCGCCGCCCCGGCCTCACCAAAACCCCAGGATGATTTGAACAAGAAAGTGGACCCAGAGCAGGGTACACTCAAACCCAAGGACATCGCTGCCAAATTTGAGCCCAATAAGACGTCAACGCAGCCTAAAGTTTCCCCCGTGCTCCAGGCAAAGTCCGGAGTCAGCAAGTCACCGGCTTCAAGAGATGCATCCCCATCGCCATCGTCAAACGTGACAACTTTAGATTTGAAATCTCGCTTGAAGCCGGTGGAGCTGAGGGGTGGGGTTTCTCCAATTGCCGCGCACGCTGCCACCACAGCCGCAGCAAAATCCCCAACCACCAAAGCCAAAGCGCCTGCCCCTCCTCCCCCGGCCACCAAGTCATCACCTAGTCCTGCGAGGCCCTCTCTGACCCTGGCTAAGGCGTCTCCAGTCCTGGCAAACAAATCAGCCAACCCGACGGAGCCTAAGAAAGAGCAGCCGACATCACCCACTACAAGCCAGACCCCTGTCTCGCCCTCGCAGTCGCCAGACTACATCGCCTTGGCAGAGAAAGCCAGACAGGAATACCTGAAAAAGAAAGCATCAGGAAATTTGACACCGAATGTGGAGAAGAAAGGGCCAGTTGAAATTACTCCAAGCCGCAAAGGTCCTCCCCGCTCCCCAGTGACGTCACAGCCCCGCTCGCCGACGCTGATCGAAGTGAAGCCCGCGTCTGGCACAGGCGAGCCCGTCCAAGTGTCCATCAAGGACAGGATCAAAAGCCTCCAGTCTCCTGCACCAGTGGCCGTGCAGGGAGTCACGGAGGACCACTCTCACACAGAGCAGTCGCTTAGCAACGGTACCATCAAAAAGATAAAGAGCAACGGCAGTATCTCGCCTCCGCCATCGCTCGTCCCTGCTCCTGGGTCACGTCATCACGATGATGCTCTCCCGCCTCCCCCACCACCTGGGTTTGACGACAAATCCGGTCCATCCAACGGTCGTGGCATTCTTATCGACATCATCCCCCCTCCAACCTCGTTTGGTAACGGCGATGACCCAGGAGATCCGGCCGGTTCCGGCTCGGCGTTCGGCCAAGAGGACGCTGCCAGCTTTGTCTCCTCCGTCTCCTCTCTCAGCACGCTATCCAGTGAACAAGGGGAGGGAACAACTTCAGACAAAAACAATCTGTCCATCGAAGACTTGATAGCCCCCCCTCCACCTCCCCCTCCAAACTTCGACGAGTCACAGCTGGGTGACCAGGAAGCGTTCGTCCCTCCTCCCCCGCAGTTCCTCGAGCTCGACTCGAATGCAAACATCAGCAAGTCCACAGACAAAAACTCTAAACCATTCGCGGTGAAGCCCGTGGCCGTCTGGTCCTGCATGGACGTTCTGGACTGGCTGGACAGTCTGGGGCTCCCCCAGTACCGGGTCAGTTTTGCCAAAGCATGCGTGGATGGCGCCAAACTCGTGGACATGGGGCGTAATGAATTCATCAGTCTGGGGGTCACGCAAGTCGGACATCGCATGAACCTGGAGAGGTCGGTGAAAAAACTTGTGACCATCTTCAACCCTGCGTAGAAACCTGTGACAAAATGTCCGCTCCGACAGCTGGAAATGTGAGACCAGCTGCATCTTTGAGAGGAAACGATACAGTCTCCCTTACTATAGATTGGATGAAAGGCAACCAGTACTTTTATCAACATAACTAACTTAGTCAACGAGCTTTGTGATTGTCTGACTGAACAAGATATCAACCTGGGTTGATAGCCAGCTACATTTCTATATCAACGTTTGGTGACTCTTAGACATCCGTCTCTCCTGGAAACGTCTTAGTCCTGACATCAAACGTCAGTGTCATCGAGTGCTGAGGATTCTTTTGATCAACTCCTGTTCGAACTCATCAGAGATGTTGATAAATGTGCTGGTCAAGTCATGGACACTTGTATCTTAAAAAAATTTCATGAAGTGCGACATGTGTACATCCTATGTGACGGAGTCATTTAAGCTCTGACAATATCGTGGACTCCTGATATTCGAACCAGCCTCTCGGTTTTCATCTTTCTGTGATCTTGTTGCTGCCTCGGTCATTACACTGGATATTTGGTGTGAGCAGCTTGTATCCCACATAGACTAGCGCAGTGCAAGGACTCAATGCAGAATTGCCTGCCTGTCCAGAGATTAAAAAGCCACAAACCAACACTGTAATAGAACAATTACAAAGTGATAGCAAAGGAAGTTGTTCCTGGCCTTTAAGGACTGCAAGTGTTTAGTATGGACCACCAGGTATTTGATTGTGGCATAACACACAAGTGATATTTATGAAATATTCTTTTGTGGTGAACTTTATGAAAGTGATTGTCAATCAGTGCTTGTCACTATTTGCTTGCCTAGACAACATGGGGACAGGATTGAAAGTACGTGTACTACACTGGTTGCGATGAACCGTGGGAGAGAAAGCCGTATGGCAGCCTCAAAAGCCTAAAACAAACTGTACAGTTTATACACTCCAGCACGTTGACCGTCTTAGGTGGAGCAACTCAGAAAGTAGAGAAAGAAGATTAACAAAGATCTTTCAGGATTGTGAGCAGTTAGTCCGAGAAGAAACTGGAAACGTCTTTCTGTGGAGAAATGCGCGTCTCTAATATGGCATGAACCTTACACACCAGGAAGGAAACGTTTCTTCTCTTGAATCTACCGAGTCTTTGCGGGGAGATGGAGAGTGTACTGGAGCTACGCTGTGCGTTGACTTCAACTGCTATTACTGCAAAGCCACAACTCATCTGTTCTAAGCAAAGGAGAAAGATGGCGGAGTTTTCCAGGAGTCATCCAAACCTGTTGTCTGCTTGAGATGAACATTTTCACCTTCACAGTTTCCCCCCCCCCCCCTTTTTTTTGTGATGACGTCTCCTACACACATTCTGGATGCCATTCCCCACAGATATTGGATTAGATATCACACCTCTGTCATATATCATCAGCTGCGTTTCTCCTCTCGCGGGGACAGTATGTCGGAGAAGCATCACAAAGTGTCGTTGCTGATGCAGATAGTTTTTTTCCCCAGACATTTCATCCACCAAGTCTCATCAACACCATTGCTATGTATCAAGTTTACCCTGTAGCCATCTTAGAGATTGTAGATTTTTCAGCTCCTAGAAAATATAATTGTAACATAGATGGATCTATTTTCTTACAGACAACATCATTATTGCATATTTTGTGCTTTATCAAGGCTCCAAATGTGAAATTCGTTGATATTTTTGGAAGCAGCAAAGTCATTTGCACCTATGCCATGATGCAAACATTATGGCCAGATACTATAGATAGACTGCTTGTAGAGTCGAGGAGAATCCTTGCATCGACTTAAAGAAGTGATCCTAAGATGATATCTCTGTGAAATTTTCGTCATCAGTTTGAAAGTTATTTAACTCATGTATTGCCATACAAGGTTTTTATTGTTGTCGTTAACACATCCAAGAACCCTTGCCTCATGATACTTAAAGCATTTACCTTCTTGTATGTGGTTTGTTTCCACGCCTTGTGTTGTATGTCAGAGTTTTATGAACGTGACGTGCACAGGAAGAACTGACACAGGTTTTCTTTGTTTGATGCAAATGGAGCAGATTACTTATGTCATCTGTTCCAAACCCCTGGTCCGATCTTAGTCATTGGTGAATTACGAATTGCTGCAGAAAAATTTAATGTTCTCCCATATCCTTGGTTGCCAAAATTTAACCGTGGTGAAACTCTATGTACAGAGCTTTGTCTTATGATTTTGTTTTGTACATTTACAATTGCCATTTCCTTTTATTACATGTCTGCTAACATGTCTTTTACTTCGTACACCTGTACATGGTACGTGTTGACTGCACCTGTGCGCTAGTCCTATGTTTAGCTTTGGTCATACGGTTATGTGGGTTATATTCATCTTCAGGATGTTGGGTTTCTTTATGTTATGAGGGCTTTGCTTGATATTCTGAGGGACGCACAGGGTTGTCACTGAGGTGTCTGGCTTTGTCCTGGAAGGGAACTGATCATCTGCTGGGAGTGGGTTGTTTCCCCTGTGTACGACCAAACTGACACCAGCACCTTGGGGTGGAGTGCTTAGGCTCTTGGCCTATCATGCAGAGGACAGGAGCTCGATCCACGAGTTGGACAAGCAGCTCTGTCTGTCTACTGGGATGTTGTGTCCCTCTCAGCCTAAAGTAACCTTTCCTCTAGAATGACCTTTCAGGGGTATAAAACCAAAACCAAGCCAAACCAAAAGCAGAATGACCTTGACCTGTATTGTGTATTTTGCAGGGAATACCAGGATGTAGTTTTTATTAAATACTAGTGTGTGTGTATGTTGTCACCTGATTGAAACCTAGCTAGCGATTGTTACAATGTCTGATATCAAAATTATGAAGAGCATTTCCATTAAGAGACTATTCTGTATATAAATGTTTCTCTGTGTGTGTAAAGCTGTGACAGTGTCAGTGGATGCTGGTGTTGCTTCTGACTCGTTTTGTTTTGTTGAGCACCAGCCCTAGGCATTATACCATGGTGGGATTACATACATTCATCAGACGTGCTTTGCTCATCTCGCAGACATTCCACGGAGAATCGATTTTGTCTGCTCATCTGGTAAACATTCCACAGAAAATCTATTTTGTCTGTTCTTTTAATAGACATTCCACAAAAATCTATTTTGTCTGTGAACATTTCCTTGTTTGTGAACATTCCAAGTACAATTGTACATTTTTATATCATTGAGTTATTCCACCTGTACATGCCACAAGGATTTGGCCCAGAATTTTGCACATAATTATTCTGTGAATGTTTACTTTGTCCAAATGGTGTGGTTGTGCTAGGAAACCACAATGTTTGTCTCTCTGATGACAAAACTGGCACCAAGCTTTTGTTTTACGTAACTGTAGAAAAGCAGATGAAATCTATCTGTGTGAGGAAAGACTAAACTTTTGTCTCCTTCCAGAGGACGAAGCAGATCCGTAAAAACCCTGGCAATGTCCTCAGTTTGAGTCAGTGTTGGAATAACCTGCAGCCCCCATGCTTACTTTTGTGTGGGGGCAAGAAATTGCAATAAGTGTGAAAACAAAGGAGACCTTTGGTATCTTTCTGGTAGGGGGGAGGGGGGGGGGGACATTAGGACATTGCTGTATAAATACCTATCCAGATTAAATGACACTTACATTATTTACATTAGAATTGAAATTTTGAAACAGTCAGGGTAGTAATGAAGATCTTCATTCAAATTAAATGGACCAAATTAATCTCATTTCAACATCCCAGAGGATGAGAGCAGAGTTGGGTTATTGTTGCCGAGTTCTATCGTCAGAGGGTCAAACTGTGTGGGTTTAGAGTACAGCCTCTAGTCTTGTCTCCCTCTCCTCCCCCCCCCCCCCTTCCCCCTCCTCTATCATCTTGCCAAGTGTATACGTCAATTTCTGTCTTTCAGTGTGGCCCAAAGGGGCTTGGAGTGAGTGTAATGATGTACGTCTATGGAGGTTGGAAGGGGAAAGGTTTGCTTGGTGTGTCGTGTGGTGGGTGTGTCGTATGTTGTCGTATGATCGTGATACCATGGCTGCACCGGGACCAGTCACTCCCCTCTACTAGGCCTGTATAGTGGAGCTAGTCTTTAATACTCGCAGCAACATACGTCTACTACAATATATATACAGGACAGAAACGGCATGAGTATTTATATACATATATTATATTATATATATAGGCCTATATTATAGCCTCACATGCATGTATATTTCATATTATCAATTTCGAACTTGTTTGTCTTTGAGGTCTTTTTCTACCGTGTCATAGTTTGTTATTTCAGTGAGAGAGCAGGGTATTGGTCGTTGTCACAAAGTGTGTTTGTCTGTTTGTGTGTTTGTCTGTTTGTGTGTCTGAACTTTGAGGATTGTGGGCTGTATGGGAAGAAACGTTTTCTTGCACGAGCACAATTTATTGCATTCGTTTCTGTCTGCTTCATATTTATTCGGGCAGAATTTTTATTTAGTGGCTCATTACCATTACCAGTGTCCAGTTTTGTTTTGATTTTGTTCTTTTAAAGAGTATGTGTAGGGAGCCTGGGCCAACTGACTGCCCGAGTTTGGATGTCTCCCAAAAGGCGTGTCTATCGCTCGACTTGTCAGTCACATGATTTTGGTGGTGCTCAGACCTGAAAAGTTGAGGAACTGGCTATAGGAGCTAGAAGAATTTGGTGCTTTAATTAAGATGGCTGGGTGTACTGATTTGTCAAAGTGAAACGCACTTCTCACCCAACACTCTATGCTCTTGATTGGGCTTTTGGCCATAAATCTACATTGCACTTTTTTGTTTGCTGTATTGTTTCCTTTGTGATTCTTTTGTAAGTTTTGAGGCTTTGAGGCTTTGGAAGTTTTGTTACATAGTCAAATTACACGTTTTTATTTTGAAGACAGGCAGTAGCACAATGAAGATTGTATTATTTGATTATCTTTAAATGGAGTAGCGGGGTGGGGAGGGGGGGGGGGGTGGAGTTGAAAAAGAGGAGGAAACCAAGGTGGGTGCTGTGCCAATGTTGCATTGCTACTTGCTGGGAGTTTCATGGAGTTGAGCCGAGGTGCGAGTTTCATGGAGTTGAGCCGAGGTGCGAGTTTCATGGAGTTGAGCCGAGGTGCGAGTTGAGCACATTTGGGACTGTAGCCTCCATGTTTGAGCAATCCTACTTGTGACGAGGTCAAGGTCAATAGTTCTGTATCAGAACTTTCTGCCCTGGTGTGATAACCGTGGTGTGATAACCCTGGTAACCAGTCAGTTATAAATTGTAGTCATGGTAACCTGAACTTTTTGTTTATGCTGCTTTGGTCCAGAAGTCAATAAGACAACATGTCTGTCTAATTTTTACTTTTTTTCCTTCTTGTTTCTAATGTTAAAAATGAAAGGGACTGTTTCTGTGGTGAATATGCATCTTGCTTACTTTTTGTTTTCCAAAAATTTTGTTTGCAAGAGGTGTAAGGCCTATAAAGGCTACCAAAATTCAGCAGGAAAGAATAAAGATGTTTAAAAAATGTGAGATAGACAGAATATACTTGTGAATAGAGCAAACGTTTGTATAAATATTGATATAATTATTTTGCGGCAAGTCTTTAAAAATGTCCTGTATAAAGTTATCGAGCTTGGACCACTATACCTGATTGCCCTGGCACCTGTAACTGTGTGGTCCGTGGCACCTGTGCTGTGTGGTCCTGCTCTACGATGCGCGCATGTTCTTGTTGCTAACCCTGTACAGATCTTGGCCTTGTACAGCCCGACACTTTCAATAAACAGCGTTATCAACCCGATGACTTATCGTCTGTTGGATATTTTTTGTTGCTTTGTTTTGACTTTCTTACCATCAATATTTCTGGTCTGCTGATTCTTCTCATTTTAAGTGTTACAATTTGTCTTAATTTATTGCCTGGTGCTGAAATGACCTAGTAGTGTCAATAGTGCCGTAAAACCCGAACAAAACAAACTCATCGAAAAAAAAATTGTGAGGAGTAAATTCTGTTTGTTTAGTTGTTTGTTGTTGTTGTTGGTCATTTGTTTTTGTTTTTTGTTTTTTTGTTTTTTTTTGGGGTTGGGTTGTTGTTGTTTTTTTGGGGGGGTTACTTGCTTTTTCTTTGGGGAGGTGCATTTTGTTGTGTTTTGTTTTGTTTTACAGCTCCTCGGACGTAGAATTTCAACACAACAAAGAAAACCATTTTTTGTCATTTCTACTATGAGGTCATATAAACTTATACTATGAGGTCATATCAACACTAAGGTTACCAGTTCCCTCAAAGGGTGTGTGTGCCTCTGTCTTTTGCAGGGGCCGCACGGAATGTAGTGCCGCACGGAATGTAGTAGGAGGAGGAGAAAAGAAGGAAGGAAGACCAGCGGAAGACCCGAGTTCGAACCCATGCACGGACGGTCTGGGGGGGGGGGGGGGTCTGCTGGCATTTTGCCCCCTCAGTCTGGGTTTGAAGTAGCCTGTCTCTGAAGTGACCTTACAGTGTCGCAAGGGACGTAAACTGGCAACAAGAAAAAGAAGGAAGGAAGGAGGGCAGAGGGTGGGCAGGAAACTCTAAACAAAACCCCTCGAGGCGCCTGGCCCAGGAGCAGTCATGCTAGCTAGTGAGTTTTGGGCAAGCTAGGAGGAAGAAGTGGAGGAACAGAGTACAGAGGCAGACTGGGGAGGAGGTCAACAGAAAGTTGATGCATCGGTGGGCTGACCCTTTGTACACACACTAAACTTCCTGTAGGCCTAGGTCTACACCTGGTGTAAATGTTACATTCAATACCAGAGCACATAATTTACATACGTGTACTTCATTACTCAACGTCTATGAGCTCTTCCGTAGCTAGTATTACTAACAAAGCTCTTTGGTAGGCCTACATCCCGTCAATTGGGTGTAGCCAGTGTAGTATACCATGTTTGTTTATTCCATGGCGATGAGCATTTGTTGTGTTTGGTTATCACTATTCCACCCAGATATTGTAAGTAGGAAAACAAAACCATCATAGTCCTAGAAAATCGAATCAGGCTCCAAAGCTGAAGTTCCTCTGCGTTATCAAGCCCTCTCATTTCCAACTGTGTAGAGTAGTGGCAGCCTTATTGTGCCGTCGTGGGACAAACCGGCAGTGCCAAGTCAGGGGAAGGAAATCTGTACACTAAGATAATTTTCCTTAATTATACCAATTACTTCCCTTAGATCACAGTTTGTGGGCATCTTCGCCCCACTCGTCTTTCTGTAATTTTTATTTGGGTTTTAATTTTTTACAATCTAAGGTTATAGGCTAGCAGAGACGGGCTACTTCGACCCTGCCTATTAGGACCGACCTGGACTGAGAGGGCCGGATCCCATTAGAAAGACGCTGATGCTCGTTGCACGAGTTGACCAAGTGATGTTGTTGTCCTGTGTGAGTCGGTGACGCAAACCTGACTTGACAATCAAAGCTTACTGTGTGCGTCCCAACTGGAATAGTAGACATGATTTTATCTCATGTAATTTGTAATGCCCTATTAACAGCATCTGAAAAATCATTATCTTAGGAAAATGAATCATTAGCCTATATCATATAGGTTATGTAGCTCCTGCAATAGTCTAAAACTAAAAGCGGAATCAAACAGTAACTGTAGAGTAAAATCACTGTTTAATTTGTCTTTTTCAAAGAGAAAGGTCTGCTAGACGTCAAGTCGGACTTTTGCTTCTTTGGTTCTATTTACGGCTGAGATCTGTACCGGTACTGACTGGGCTCATAATAGAGACAGGCGCTGTGCTGTAATGGTTAGGCTCTTCGCCTTGCATGCGGAAGACCCCGGTTCGATCCCCGATCGCGGACGATCT
>JAUKPP010032195.1:0-27553 GCA_032273245.1 Phyllaplysia taylori | reverse complement strand
AACTTTTATGGCATGCCAGATGCCCATAAGCAAACAAGAGAAGCCAACTACAACTTCATCACCCCCTCCTACTCATCGCCGTCTCATTACTGTGTATATAGTCCTAACATTAAGAGAAATTATGCAAAGATTAATCGGCTTTTGGCACTACATGTAGACTTAGCCTACTAATTATGATATTTTAATTTTGTAAAATATCGCAAGATGGCAAAACTGAATGAAATTACAGTGTTAAATCATATTAAAGGGTTACATGGGGTCGAGCTATGGCAGATCCGATAATCGGACAGTTTTGCCGGAGACGGACTGTGTCGGATTAACGGCGCTCTACTGTATTTGAAAAAGGATGTTTGGTCAGCAGCGTAATACATGTATTTTTACTTGTTTTCCCTTGCAATTCGTTCTTGTCCATTTCCTTGCCTTAAGTTCTTTATAGGAAGATTGCTGTATGGGTGTATCTGTAGGTTGTTGTAATATATACAATGTTCTTTCTAAACAGGGTGCTGCTTTGTGACATTCTACACTCGAAAGGCAGCTCTTGATGCACAAAATGCTTTACACAATGTGAAAACATTGCCAACAGTAAGTTTGCGGCTGATTTGCATTTTGGAGGGGGGGGGGGTTCTTTCAATCATCGCCACTGGATTTGTTTCCTTGCTATGTCATCTGTTTGAAGGCTGTTCACAACAGCTGTTTTTAGAATTGCACCTTGAAATCGACTGGAATCAATTGTAACACTTTTGAGGCAAAAAAGATTTCACAATTAAAATACCGGTGCTGTGGCGTAATGGTTAGGCTCTTTGCTTTTTATGCGGAAGACCATGGTTTGATCCCCGATCGCGGATGATCTGTGTTTTTCCTTCTGAGCCCGGGTTGGCCCTGACGAGGCAGTGTCGGTGTAGCCCATCTCTTAAATGACCTTACAGTGTTGCAGGGGACGTAAAACTGGTAACCAAACAAAACAATTAGAATTGCCAAGCAGTGGTGAGAATTTTTTGTCAGGTGTCATTTGGACAAGTGATCAATTTATTCCATGGTGACAGCAATTCATGATCCTGTTTATCTCGTGACCCATCTTAATGGTTCAGACATCAAGATGAGCATCAGTATGGATGGTTTGTGGTCCATGTTACTTTAGTCATATATGATAATGACCTTTCAGTGTTGATAGTGCTGTAAAACAAGATTTACATCAGGAGCAAATTGTTTTCATTTTTGTTTTTTAAGTGATGGTTTCAGGAACTAAACAACTATGCTGAAAATTTTGGGATTTTTTTTTATGTGATCTAATACAAACTTGGCATCATGATAAGCTGTTTGCAGATGTATTTTTTTTTTTTTACACATATGATTATTTCAATTTTCTTTTTCAGATGCATCATCCCATACAGATGAAACCAGCAGACAGTGAAAAAAAGAGTGGAGCTTATGGTTAGTAAGAAAGTTTTCTCAGATCCGAACTGTCAGTTTTTGGTTTTAATTCTGAGTTCAGTGGCAAATGAAAAGATAGTGTTAGACTATGTTAAAACAGTTGGCCTGACCAACATTAAATAGTCTTCTGTGATGAACCATCACAGCTGTGCAACATTTTACTGATGTTGTGATTTTGTAAAAATTAGGACTTGAGAGCTGTGGAGTGAAGTGCATAAGCATTGAACATGTCAATTTTATGCAAGTAAGCCTAGGAAACCATGCTCTCCCCCCTCCCACTCTACTTAATGTATGTGATGCCTAAGAGAGCAGTATCTTTTTTTATAAGCACTCTGTATCTAGACAATTTTCTGCAATGTCAACTATAATGAACACAATACACAAGGACAGTGATTTTTGCTTTTCAGTTGATATACTAAGGGTAGTACAATCTAATGGGTGCATTTATTTTTTATGTAAAACATTCATAGTAGGGGGTAGGGTAATGTTGAGAAGTACACGTAAGATCATTCTTTTTTTCCATGTCTCCAATTTTTCTACCAAGGGCTCTCTCATTAGAATGAAAATGTACATTAGTTTATTTCAATGTCTTCTTTTCATTTCAGCTGAAGATAGAAAATTATTTGTTGGTATGCTGTCCAAAAAGTACAATGAAAATGATGTCCGAATGATGTTTGCTCCCTTTGGCACTATTGAGGAATGTACAGTGTTGAGGGATCATACTGGAACTTCAAGTAAAGGTGTGTCTTTGGGTTACAGCATTATTGTTTAATTTACTGGAGTGTGCAATGATGAGGCCTTTTGCCTATGAATTTAGATGTGTGATCTTCTAAAAAAAAAAAGAAAATCAGTTTGTACTAAATTGGCAGACTGCGAATTTCAAAGCATTTCTTCCAGCTATGAAATTATGTCCCATATAAATTTTTATTGAACCAGGAGACGCATATTGTTGCAAACACAAGCGTAACTTGGGTGCAGCCCCTTTGTATAGCCTCGATTTCCACAGGCTATCTGCATTGATCAGTGTTTCCAACCATCACATAGCTCCATTTCGATATTCAGGCAATAGAAACCACTTTTCATTAACCAAAATGTCAATGAAAGTGTCCAAATAACCATGCTGGCAGTGTTGTGTGCAGGTACAATTGTTTATAATTTGTTTGCATCTTTCCCCAGGATGTGCATTTGTTACTTTTGGAACAAGAGCCTGTGCTCAGAATGCCATTAAAAGCATGCATCATTCCCAAACCATGGAGGTACGTTTTGTTCTCTGAAACTATTGTTTTATCTGTTCATATTATTCAAGTCATAGTTGGGTACTGTGGGTTTTTTTTCTTTTCGTATTTTACAAGGTGGGGAAACTATAATTTTTTACGTGGAACTTCAGACGAGAAATGATAAAATGGCAGTGATGTACCAGAGAGGAGTACAGAGAGCTCCAACTTACCTCCCTTTATGACGCAACTTCAATGCAAAGTGCAGTCATGTGATAACGCGCGGACCTTCAAAGTCGTGAAAACTTCCTACTTCCTTTGACAACAAACATTGTGCCCATCCGACAAGGTCCCGTGGTGTTTGGGTCCACCCTGCTGTGGTCCAAGCTAAAACGGCAAAAAAGCTGGCTTCTCTATAAATAAATACGTCTAAATAACTACCAGATGAAAAGAACAAGACACACTTATTTTAGAGTGCATAAACAATTATTATTAACCTAAAACCTATAAATTGGCGATAAATATTGATTCATAACAACCACGTCATGATTCTAGTTTTTTTCTCTTCCTTGACTTCCGCTTCTTGGCATTACGTGAGCTTATCACGTGGTAACGCGCCGATGCGGGGATTATTGAACTCCTTTGCGCATACATTTTTCTTTCTCTTTCCGCTTACTAATCCAGACCGAGCTTACTCCTATTTATGAATTTATAAGCTCTTCGGATCTCCTGTTTACAATGTAAATTTGCTTTCAGGAACTTTGAACATTCTATGAAATGTTATATTTTAAACACCAAAGGGTCAGTTTTC
Organism: Phyllaplysia taylori; assembly: GCA_032273245.1. NCBI lineage: Eukaryota > Metazoa > Mollusca > Gastropoda > Aplysiida > Aplysiidae > Phyllaplysia > Phyllaplysia taylori. The sequence goes on along the minus strand of JAUKPP010032195.1, from coordinate 24,097 downwards.
AATTTAGATTTGATTAAAATGAAAAAGTGAAACAAGATCACTGGATGATGTTAGTAAGAAGTGAACTATTGAAGTTAGAAATACGTGTATAGCTTTCATTATTTATTTCGTTCTTGTTAGTGGTGGTTGATGATGCATGGAGATAAAAAAAATTTGACAAGTTAAACAAATTTCAAAGTTTGCTCTGTTTATTACTTTTGACATTAGACTATTCCTATGGTTTCAGCAACTCATTATATATCACCACATTATCACTATCCTACAGGGATGTTCATCTCCTTTGGTGGTCAAATTTGCTGATACTCAGCGTGAAAAAGAACAACGTAAAGCTCAACAAATGAACCAAACAATGTGGAACTCAGGCTTTGGAGCACTAGGGCCTCAGTACCTTGCGGTAAGTTTTCTGCATTATGGATCTTTAATCTTGTTTACTTTGTCCTTCTGGAGGAATCTTTAAAATTGCAGGATTCATGTAATCAGGGCGTAACAGACCTGCCAAATTCAGGGCATGGGAATGGATGACACCCATGACCAGTTTTCATGGTTCTGCTCTTGTCATATATTGTAGAGAGATGTATAACCCATGACCTGTCAACTATAGGCAGCTGGAATTTTATGGATTTTTAGAGCTTTATTTGCCAGATGGACAAATTGTTGGGTTTTGGGTGGGGCGGGTGGTGTGAGATGTATAGATCCAATTGTTTTTTGTGTGACTGAATGAGGAACACTTTGCATTTCTTTTTTTCCCCCTCAGTCTTCTGAAAACAACTGCTTGGTATGTGTGCCTCTACTTTTCCTTAATGCGTATTCCAACTTAGTAAATTTGGGGATAGGAATCCGGTCGCCTCGATGCCCAGGTTGTATAATTTAGAATCAATGTCACTTTTTGTAGCTGCTGGGTGACCCATTTCAGAGGGAAATACAAAAATTGTCCTCAATTCCAGGTTTGAATTTTCTGATTTTTAAAAAAAATTAATGCATGAATCATGAAATCAAAGTATTGAAAGTCCTAAAGGGCAATGAATTTTTTCTTTCTCAATTACAGGAAATTGTCCTTGTAGTAGGTGGCATTGATGTTTATGTGAACAGTGATAATTGCACTTACTTAGCTTTCATGTATAGGTTATGAACATGTAAAAAGTGTTTATGCAGAGTTGCCAACCCCTTTGGTTTATCGTGAGCCTCACAAGTTATATGTGAATCTCCCAGCTCTCTTAAAAAATATTGAATTCCCATGATGAAGTTATTTTTGTGGTAATATCTTTAGACCATGACAAACTTTGCTATTTGTTAAGCATATGCTAATGATACTTTTTTTTTTGTCTTAAAAGGGAAATGTTTTATAAACGCACTGATGTTCTTGGCCCTTTTTTTCAGGGAAACATGAACATCAGTTATTTCTTTCTGCAACATTTAATTGCAAGTTTTATGTCTCACTTAAACAAAAAATGTGGAAAACCTCAGAAAATGTTAAGATTTAACTTAATCTTGGTGTTGAATGTTAGCAATTCTGCTTATGTCAAGTGTTTTTCCTTTTACAGCAGTTGTTACAGCAGGTGGCAGCCGGAAACATGGGCAATTTTAACAACCAAGGTTCGTGCAGATTTTCCATTAGTTGTGATCCTCAAGATCTGTTTTCTTCATGTTTTCATTCTTTTCTGCACCACTGAATTATTTTGCATGTCTACAAATTAATGCGTACAAATGTTACATTGGGTTACCAGTGATTGGAGTTCTCATTTGACTATTCTTTAGAGAAGCTCTCAATTTACTACTTATTGGCCCATTATTTCCATTTGGCATTGTACATTTATTTGTTCAGCTAAAATAGTTGAAAAATTGTTTCCACAGAAGTACACTAACGTTAATCATTTTCTTCATTTGAATAACTTGCTCATTGCTGTTCCTGCCAGCGTATTTTACGTTTCTTTCCAAATTAAAAACAGCACCTTTTGCATGCAGATTAATTTTGTCTTATTTTATGTTTGTTGCAATATTTTGTAATTTCTTTTGTTTTGACTATTACATTTCCTTCATGTGTGTCATTCCTCAGCTGGTGGAATGGGACTCAATATGCAGCAGTTAATTGCTGCTGCAGCAGCTGCAGCTGGTAATAATCCTGGTAAGTTCTAAACTGTAAAAACATTAAATCAGACCTTTTTGTCCGATCTGTGGTTATTGCTGATCATTTATTTTCCGTGGTCATTTTTTGCCCCCAAAAGTCATGTTTCATTTACTTTTAAGTGACCACGGTGGGTTTTTCTTTTTTCATGAGGAAGTAAATAAAGCATTTCATCGCCATAAGTTATGGTTAGCAAATAGTCCTACTTTCTAATTCAGCTAAGTTATGGATTTTTCATTCTGTCAAGCATGAAATTGTCTTTTCTTCTGTTTATGAAATCCCCATGGCAGCATCATTTGATAGGCAGCTTGGCAATGGTGACTTTGTTTAAATCCCTAAAACTCCTCTATTAAAAATGATTATCTTCATTATTTTTGCATTGATACATTAAAATCCTTTTTGTCTTAGACAAGTATGTGAAAAGCATGCAATGATCTCTTCTGTATTTGTCTGTGTACACTGGAGTAAATACTTTATAATCACAACTTAGTTTTGTGAGTAGTGGGCCAAATCCCTGTCATCTATAAAAATCTAAAGTGCATGTTATTATTTTTTTTCCATGTTTTTGACCATCATATGGCATTAACCCATTCAATATCGAAGCATCCTGGGTTTACTGATTTGTAACATTTTCAACCGTGATTTTTGTCTTTCATGGAGAATGTTGTACTTGAAATATGTTGTGGCTTCTGTATTTTTTATTGTTCTGACCTTATCATAAGATGATGGATAAAGTTTTCTTGTCTGAGATTAGTTTCGTTGGCAATGAGAGTTTGGTGGATTTGAATTTCGAGGACACATTTTCTGTCAATATTGTTCAATTATACTTCAGTTTTGTTTTGCCCCACGCACTGTGCTTGTCAGTTTGTATCAAAACTGCAATCATATTGGTTTTGGTTGTATTTTTTTTTTGTTAGGATGAAAAGCTTAATGTTTCCCCCCTTCACAAGTTTTTAGTAAACGGTGTCTCGTAGCCTGTCACTTTCATTTTTTGAGTGTCTCATTCATGGCCCATGAATTTGTTCAGTTGCTGTGATCATATGTATTGATACTTTTATATTTCTAAGAGTTTCCCTAGTTTTTTGTCATACATGTCCATGTTTGAATTGGATTACCTTCTTGTGGGTGCATTGATAAGCCAATCTAAGCTCATGTTGCAGGGTGTGTTTTTTTTTTCTTTCATCCCCATCTTTCGTCTTCATACTTTTGTTAAAAAGAGGGATTTTTCTGATTCTGTATTTGTCTATGCAGTCATACCTGATAAAAAAAAATATACGCCCACAGGCTTCTTGGGCTTGAACAAGAAGTGTGCTCAAAAGCAAAGCCAAATATTTTCCATATTGAGTTACATACTTGAGCTCGTAGACCACCAGTTGTTCAATGTTTTCAGTGATCTGGCTGTTGCTGAGATTTATCCTGTATTTGAGAAATTGTTCTAAGGAGACAGGGCTCTCTAAGAATAGCAGTCAAAGGGTTAATATTTGTAGGTTCTGTTGAGAATACATTGTTATTATTCAATTATTATTCCAAGAGAGGGTGGGATTTGTTGACTGGGGAGATGGGGTGGGGTCTTAAGTTTTTCAGAAGCATGCTATTCTTATGGGCATGGAGGGGCAAGAGTGTGGTGGTTTTTGCCTAAGGCTAAGTAATGAATGGTTTCCCTTGAGGAATGCAAAGTGTACAGAGCCCACCTTGGAACGCAACGGCCCTGGGTTTAATTCCATAGGGATTCAATTTATCATTTTTTAAACCACTCAAAAGTAGTAGTGTGTTTTGATGGAAACATTTTAGGTATCTAAAATTACTTTAAAAAATTAGATCAATACAACAATCGAGTTAACTTTATTTCAATCCAGTACTATGTTTCATTGTTTGCTGGGACTGCTGATCACACTTGTACTTATAATCTGTAGCAAGCTTTTCTACGAAATAAGTATTTTAATTGAACTCTTTTACTTTTAGGCAGTGCATGACTGTTTTGCTTTCAAGTGTATATGTGGGAGTGTCTGTGTGTGTATGCAGTCTGTGATCAATAGTCTCTAATCTTGCGGCAGCTCTCCTTGCGGCTCTGGCCAGTTTGGGGTCGATGGCAAACAACTCGAATCAGCAAGGCATGAACTCCGGGGGCAATAACAATCAAGGTGGGCAATCAGCTGAGTAAACAAGCAATGCTTTCTGTTTGTACCTTTTTCTTTCCCATTTCCCCTCTATGTCGGGGCTTTAGCTAGAGACATTGTTTGAATAATACTATCCTTTTGGAAGAATTACAGTTCAGCTGATTATAACTATATTCAAAGAGCTTTTATTTAGTGCTTCTAGCTAAGGCCCTACCCCTGCTGTAATTTGTCTGTTGCTACAGCACAAAGTGTGTCATGTTTTAAAATGCAGCATAAGTATGGCCAAAGCATGCTTGGTACTTGCAGACATAAGTTCGAGAGATGCCGAGTGTTTGTATGACTCCTCAGTTTGATATTCAACCTTCGCTTTTGTTACATGCATTGTTTCGCCATACTCCAGTGTGGGGCTGAATTGCAGTTGTCCAACCCATAAACACGCAAATATTGATAGCAACCCATTTTTAAGGATGTTGGATATTGTTAGAATCTCACTACATGGACGTCTTTCTTTTCTGTATTGAATTTAGCTTATTTTTATTTGGGGCAGTGTTTTTCCTTGGGTTTTGTCCTTTCTTGGAATAATAATCATACCTGAATATCCTGCTTAAGTCACACAGCTTTTTGCCTTAAATGCCTATAAGAAAAAAGGAAAGAGTGCAGTGTATGCAGTTGATGATCTTATTTTATTTCATTTCACCGCTATTGATTTGTTGCATGTTTATGCTTTTTCTTGGCAACAAAATTATAGCCTATAGCCTCAAACTGCTGATGTGTGTGTTGAATCTGAAGTCTTTAGTGGAATTTTCCTCTGGTTCTAATAGCTACCTACCTGTAATTCCCTTTCTCTTTTCTTTTTTTTGGATATGAGATCATAGTGTTGTCTTTTTCGCGGACATTGAACACTATGCTTTGAGCTTTGTCAGATAATTGTATCTTAAGTACATGTACATTGGGTCTGGTCTTCTCTAAATGCACTTAAGAGTCAATGCTAAAAAGAAACCTACAAATGATCATTTGTGACTTAAAATTATGTGGGGGAAATCTGAAAGCTGATTAGTTGACGTTGTTGTATCATTTATAAAATGAAGATAATGTCTGTGGTGCCTTGTCTGGTCATGATACAAGAGGATATTTATGAGTTTTCTAAAAAATTGTTGTTTTTAGGAATATAAAATCCGTAATTCATAATATAGATCTCCAGCAGCACTTCAAAGTCACAAAACATTTTTGTTTTCTCATTTTCAAACCATACAACTGAGCGCAATATACCCCTTCAGCATAATACATTCCTCAGGAGAATAATTTGGTAGAACTCTGTCTGATCACAGGTTGTTTGTTGGTTGGGGGTTTTGTCTGTCTTGTTTTTATTTTCTCAACCTCGATTACAGTGGTGTATCTACACACATTATTATGCATAGGCAAAAAATGATCAAAACAGGAACCATATCTTTGTCAAAGGCAAGCCAAGTGTAGAGGGTAAAGCAAAGAATGTAAAATAGTGCCTCTCGGGTTTAGCGATTACGGCATCTGTTTCAAAAGTGAGAGGTTCTGACCACCTTATCTTGAATTCAAATTCTGGTGATATCATGACTTATAGCAAACAACCACCAAAAAAAGTGGTAGCACAACCGTTTATCCTGTTTTGGACCCAGTGATATGCAGAACAAATATCAGCCACTTATCTGTAAAGATAGAAATATAGTGCACATTTTTAGTACAATCCTGTTAATTCTTCTTATGTAAGAGGAAGCAATCTTTGAACTTGTTTTTTGCAGTGCAGGCTTCATTTCCCCCTAATTGTGAAAGTTTGTTATGGTTTTCTTTAGTAGTATAGGCTGCAGAGATGTAAAGTATAGATTGTATGCACTTGGAGATTGGACTGTATTCCTACTGGGTCTGTTCTTAGAAGTTGTGCAACTACTCTGCAAATTCCAGTTGTCTGCTTATTCTTTTTTCTGTGTCACTTTTGTCCTGTTCTGCCTCGTGGCACATAAATGATCTTACACTGTAAATAGTGCAGCAAAACCTCAACATAACAAATTACCCTTTTCCCCTTTTCTGCACCTTTTTCCTACTCAGAACAATCCCATTTCAAAAGCATGTGTTGCCCATCATCTACTGTTTATACCTTCCCTCTTTCTTAAAAAATGGCACTAAGTTCATGCACGCTACAGCTTGTGTAGGGCAGATCCTTTGACCGTATAAATTTTTTCATCGTAAATAAAATCCTGTCTGTCTGAAGTACCATGTTGATCTTTCGTAGAATACTGTCAGAATTGTGATGTGGAATCTCATTGGGTGAAACATACTCAGGGTACAGGAATAAAAAATAATCTGTTAAACATAATATGTAATAACTGTAGTAGCTGAACCCTCCTCAAGCTTATCAGCTTGATTTTTCAAGATTTCATGTGAAGAGATGCCATTGGAATCAAGGGAAATGATAGAAATTTGTAGTAAAATCTAAAGGCAAAGGTATTTAGTTATATCTCATTTCTGTTCATAACATTGTGGTGATAATCAGTTTCAAGGCATGTTTTGCAACGCATTTTAATGAGATTTATTGGCAGTGTATGTTCTACATCTAAATATCAGCTATTTTCAATAATTCTTTTACATTGCTTTTTGTGGAATTCATGTGCGTAGTAACTTAAAACATTTGTTTAAAAAAATCTGCATCCTGGCTCAATGTATGGCACTGTGACTGTAAGAAAAACCTTTCCTTTGTAACTTTCCCTGATTATTAGCTCTTCTGATTTCATTGCCTTTTCTCTGATCGTTTTTTGTGAGCGATCTATTTTCCTTCATATTCCCAGAACAGTTCTTACATCTTCTGATGAGTTTTCTTGCAACTCCATGCAGTAACTGGCTATCATTATTTTGATTGTAATCCCTAAAAATTTTGGTCTCTGCTTCAGTTGTTCAGCTTCTTCTCTTTTCAAGTGCTGCTTCTGCTTTCCGACCGTAAAATTGTAGACGGTTCTGGTTTTTCTTGTTTAATAGTGTCTAAGTAACATTTGCACAAGTGTGTTGTATGTTTTATCTATACATTGTATGTATCATTTGAATTTTATATGAAAGCTTTCTGGTTTCACTATTTGATCAACTTTTACTCTTAAGCTTTTATATAGATCCTCTTTTTCCCAGCTAGTGCGAAAACAGTCATTGATTTTGCTCATCTGACCCATATTGTGTGCTTTCTTTTCTTTTTTATTCATTTTGGAAATTTTCCTAATGCATGCTTTTACTACCAGTTTTTTTTTTGTATTGTGTGTGCGCGTGTTTTTAATTTCTGATTAGATAATGCTTATCATGTATAATGACAAGGTGTAAAAGTTTCGAAAATGTAAATGCAAAGGTTTCCATTTGATATCGAAATTCAAATGGTTTTTCTAAGATTTTGAAGGGGCGGCAGTTTACTTTGTGAATATGTTGGACTGCAGCTCTGCAGTGTCCCAGTAGGTCTAGTGCATGGGGCAATATTCAGAGATTCTCAAGTGTAGTAGCACTAAGCACTGAAGTAACAATTTATGGTTGTTTTCTATTTAAATTTGTATGATCAGACCATGCCAAGTCATGTGCCTTTCATTTCTTATTTCTTATATTTGGATCTTTTTATCCTAACAGTTAAAGCTAGCATATGATTTTCCCAGTTACTCGTCTTCTTATTTGGACTGGTGTTATTTCAACGTCTTGATTTTTTAATGGATCATTCTTTTCATGGGGTTTCAGAAAAAAATGTTAGGATTTGTTGAGATCTGATCAGTGGAACAATTTTTGCAGGCATGCCTTTTTATTTGTCGGTTTTAAGGTACAGAATGAAGTTGAAGTATTTTTTCACGTGAAGATTTGTTAACATGCCCAAAATTATTCACACCCCAGTGACCATTTTCATTCTTATTTGTTGCATATTTATGGAACATCGTCACACGAAGCACACTATATTGTCTTAAATGATATGATATGTATTTTAGTTCAAGTTATTATTTAATAGAAATTTCTCAGTATAAATTTCATCCTCAAATTATGCCAGCATTATTTACACGCCAAGTCAGCAAGTTCATGTGGTGGTATATCTTGGACGGTTTTATTATATAATTGTCTATTCAATCCCTAACACCTCTATGGGATTTATTTCTTTTTTCTGTTGTGGTTTCCTTCCTCCAGATGCTCCTGGAACAACGACTAAGATTGAAACTTTACTGTTGATTGCATGTGTAACAGATGTTGTTTGTCTCCTCAGGTGGCATGGGGGGAAACTTTGGCCAGATGGGGGCGAACAGCGGAAATTCTGGTGAGTTGTTTATACTTATTAAATAGATATTATAGTAGTATGTGGAATGTATATTTTTTCAATAGAGGAGACAATAGTCATTATGATGATTTGATGGTCATTTGTAGACATAATGTTTTCCTGTTGGAGGTAAAGATTGTGCTCCAAAAGGACAATAAAAGTTTGCAAATTGTAATACTAAATTGACCAATCTTCGAGAGATGCAAACATTATGTGGGAAACAGCAAGAAGACACCGTACACACTCTGACTCTGTTCAATTACCTCATTTCTTGTTTTATGCATGGCGGGGATATTCTAAGACAATCACTCACACCCGACGAGGTTGATTTTAGAATGAGAACAATTTTGGCAGAATTTCGCACTTACACCGTTCTATGACTCCCAATTGCAATTAGATCTGTTTGCCAAAGTATTTCACTACAAGATCTACATCCTATATACAAACAAAATTGTACAGTCAAGCACAGATAACTTGAACAGACAACATTCAAATTGCCGTATAGGAAGACCAGGTTCTCATTTTTGCATTGAACTGCAAAATTTTGTTTGTTGAGGAGCAAGGTGTCGTCAAACATTTCTATGGATGTCTTGGACAGCTCGTCTAGAAAATCCAGATATATTTTTCTCTTAGTTAGTGGGATCTAAAGAGCCCTGTGTGCTAGATGAAACAAATCTGCTGTCTTGCATACATACAGTGTGCACACACTGATGATGTGAAAATGTAGGATCACACATCACATTTTGTGTGCCAGTGGCTCCACAGCTTCCTGAAATCTAGTGATGTGGGATGTGATTGAAGACATGGTGTGGGAATTGTCTTTGTGTTTGTGTGTTTGTTGCTGTTTTAATGGGAATGTATTATCCTTATTACTTTTAGTAATCGTATACGCAGAGATAAGCACGTCAGTGTCACTTCCAGTGTTTTGTTGTTTCATTTTAATCACAATTTGGTGATATGTTAGTCATATTACCTCCACCTCACTTGTCCCTTATGTTTTTTTTTATTTACATGAGGCACCTGGTGGAGAGTTTTTTTTTGTTTATTTGGTTTTTTTTCGTCCTGTCCTCTTGGTACCAAATATTGATTAAATGATGTAAGTTTTGATTTACCTCAGATTTCAGTTGTAGCTAGCATGTTCTATGTTTCCATGGGTGCGATGCTTGCGCCTTTTCTTAGGGGTTAGAGAAACAGTACTTCCAACGATTTCGTTTGAATGAAATCCCATAGCCGTAAAATATTTAGAAACACACAGCTATTTATTTTATCAAAGTTTTCTTTTATATTAATTTGAATCAATGTATAATTCAAGATAAATGAAAGAATGTATTATGATGAAGTTGTGTAGTCTTGTGTGTTTGGGTCTTTTATTTATAATAGTTTTTGGATGGGGAATTATCTCGTTATTCATTCAATTTTAGACATACGTGCAAATTGTGCTTTGATATTGTAGAAGTTAAAATGCTTGAATAAATGTCCTTAGCATTTACAGCAGCTTCATTGTACATGTATATTTAATTTGTTTTGCTTTGCTATTTTTATTTGAGCTTAGGCAGAAAGTACTTATTTTCTTTTTTCCCCCCTCTTTTTTTCCTTTTTGTTCTCCCCCTCGTAAAGCGCTTCGGGGAAATCAGTTTGGTAAGAACACCCACCATTGTGTTAGTGCTGTTCTTTGTTTATGTTGTCCTAATTTTTGTGCGTATCAGTACAGTTTGTGTCTTGTTTTGTAGCTATGTTACTTGTTTGTTTTTCTGTTGTGAATGTTCTCAAAGTTGGTCTGGATAACTGACTGTATTAAAAGACGCATAGGTTATGTTTTTTTATAAACACGTTGTGTGGTGCACTTAGCTGTAAAGCTCTCTCTGTCATAAGAAACAGCCAGATTTGAAATCCTTGATTGGCTTTACCTTCATTTTCGCTCTTATTATTAGATGCATTGTTACTTTTTCTTTATTTTTTATCTTTGTTGTAAAACTATGAAATGCATTTGAATTTCAAGTTAATTGTTTGTCCATGTTTTTCCAGGCAACATGGGTAATAATTCTGGAGGTATGGGCGGCATGGGTGGTAACAACATGGGAGGCAACAACATGAATGGCTTTGGCACCAACAATTCCAACAATATGGATGCCCTGAGTCAGGCATACTCTGGCATTCAGCAGTATGCAGGTGTGTATGATTTTCATTATACTTAATGCTTTGAGTTTTGTGTAAACGCGGAATCAGTGTGAGGGAAAGGCACAGTATTGCTATATTATTCTGGCAATGTTTTTTCATATCAGTCGGCTAGAAACACTTAGTTTTACTATGTAATGCATGTTCAAGAAGAAATACGTAGATCCAGCAATCTCTCTTTTATATAATGAAACAATGTGGTATTGAATGCAATGAAAGTGTCAAATGCAGTTATGAGGGTTCGTCAAAGTTAAGGAGTACCCAGAGATGCCAGCTTTCCAGGAAAATACTGTAGTCTCATGACTTTTTTGAAGCTCAATACCATGGCAAACTTTTCCTGAGCCTTTGGATGGCTGCAAGCACTGCAGTCAGTCAAGCCAGGGCAAATGACAATGAATTCTTTTCTCTTTATGCTTATGGGATTTTATTTAACTGAAATTTTTAGTAATGTTTCGGAGTGATTTCTTGCACTGTTTTATTATGCCCAGTAGGTTGTTTTGGAACTTGGCACATGCGAATTTGATTTTTGTCTAAACAAAAAATTGGAGCATTGCTAGACCTCAATTTCCTTTTGAGTCTTAAGTCCTTGATAATCCGACACTTTTGTCTTGGACGAGTTATGTCAGATTGTTGATGCTCAACTGTTTAAGCTTCCGGGGCTCATGTCTATTGTTTGTATTGTACTTGTTTTTTCAGGGGCGTGTATTTGATATTGTATTATGAGTCATATTGGAGTAAGGAGCCTTGTATTAAGTTTTGAAAATATGTCCAGGAGCAGCCATTCTCAAGATTATTGTGGCGCATGATGTATCTGGACTATTCAACTTAAGTAATGGAAATTTTAAAAAAGAGGTAGCATAACATTTGTTTGGCATGTTTATTTTTCAGCATCCTTCCCAAATGCCTTCAATACGCAGGCAGCAGCTCAACTCCAAGCCAGCAATGCTAATGTAGGGGGAAAACAAACAGAGGGTATGATATATTGTCCTGTCCTCCAATCTTTAGGATTTTAAGTTTAAAGTATTTATTAGTGGTGGGTTTTTAAAAAATATTAGTTTATATATGTGTGTGTGTTTGGAATTAAGTATGTATAATTGTTACCCACACACTCTCTTCACCAAACAGGTTCATTAGTCAGTTTCTGTGTCCCATTAAATTATCACAAAATATCCGCACTGGATCGAAACTTTGAATGTGTCATGGATTTCTGGAAATACCAGAATATCAAATTAACTTATATAAGACCACATGTTGAAATAGAAATTCTTTGGCTGAGAAGAATTAACTGGTTCTATGTCCAGATTTAGTATTTTTGTAGATGGTTATTGGACAAGATGCAAATTCCTATCTCTGAAAAAACTGAAACTGAAGAATAGTCTGAATGAATAAAACAGACCTTTTTCAAACTTTGCAAAGAAAATAAAGTGTTTGCTAAACTTTTGACATCAATTTTCTCAGATCTCTAAAAAGTGGACATAGAACCAGTTAATTTTTTACCCACAAATGCCATGACTGTTTTGTTTCTTTTTTTAGAATGTGTTTTCCAACTGTCTTTCCATCTGTCGAAATGAGTCGTAAGTTTCAGATCCTTAAGTGAAGAAAAAGCCCTTCAAAGTGAACTTGGGTGTTCAAAATTATTATTTTTTTTCACTATTTGAAACTGTTTTCAAATAATGTTTTGACTATAAATACTTAGTGAAAGTTTTTTGGTTTTTTGTTTTGTTTTTTTTTCTTTGTGAGAGTTAAAATTTGCACACATTTTTGCTAAAGAACAACTGCCAAAAATACATTGTCCAACTGTATAGCCAGTTTTCTCTCCTTTTCTGTTCTTGCTTTGACGTGTGGTTTGACAAATGTTAACCATATCTCAGCACCTAATAAAACAGCAGGATAATTTTCTCACCATTTGAAAGGGAAACAAACATGGTTTTTGGTGATACCAATAATTTCGCTTGGTCGAAATGTGACTTAAGACTCATTCGGACTGTATTCTCAGAAGCACCTGGAGGCTCTATAATTTCTTTGTTCTTACCTTGTACTGTAGCAATGAAAACAAGTTGTCCTGAAAGTGAAAATGAAACAAAGTGTAATTTGTCACTAATGGAATGGGTTGGGGGGGGGGGGGGGTGTTCCTCTTTGTTTAAGGTGATTCTCTCCTGTGCATCTCATTGGCTTTTGTTTATTTATTGGCAAAGGTGAAACAATCTGCTAGATTATAATTTTTTTAAATTTTTTTTAGAAAGTCTGTAGCTTAACTGGCATCACTAGGTCTAAAGACTAAATATTTTTCTAACAGGTCCAGATGGAGCAAACCTTTTCATCTATCACCTGCCTCAGGAATTCGGAGATGCAGATCTTATGCAGATGTTCATGCCTTTTGGCACGATCGTGTCTGCAAAGGTCTTTATTGATAAACAAACTAACCTGAGCAAATGCTTTGGTAAGTCCTTCTACTACATTGAATAGCAAGAACTTTTTATTATGGATATAACTGGCCACAATGCTTTCTGCACAGTGAATAAAGCTGTTTTTATTCAGATGTGAATTTATAAAAGCTAGAGGTAGCCCACACTGAAGAACAATCAAGTATCCTCGAGCTTTTCTGTGTTTGACCAGTGCATTTTTTAGGCAAATATTTTACCCTTAGCCATAAGTAGGCTATTTTTCTTAAGTCAGATTTTGCAAATAGATCTGAAGTTGATCCATCAAATATGCACTTTTCCTGATTGTTTTGCTTTTGTTTCCCCCACACACATACTATAACATACTATATTAGCAATTCTCTCGTAGAAGAAAAAAATTACTGTAGCAATTGGTACGATACAAAGATTGTGGTCTTCAAATTTTTCAGTTTACCCATCTTAAATTTTGTTTGATTTTGTACTATTTTTTGTGGACATTAGATTCAGGATGCTTTACTTATTGAGGTGAAAAATATGTAAACTAATGATAATCAAGGATCACCATGGACAGTAGTTTCCTCTTTTCCTCACAATTCTTTCAATTGGGAGAATGATGTTACATTCCGTCAGGTGATCATGTGGTCCCTTGTCTCACTTCATCCACACACAATAGTTACAGTTTTGAATTCAGTTTGGCTATGACACTAAAGTAAAGTACAAACCTACCCATTTCTTTGCTGCTGTACTGATAATTAATTGAGCCTATCACCACCCAAAACCACAGAAACTGATACAGGTGCAAGCGTTCTCTGATATGTGTGTCGGGAATCTGGAACAAACCCTCACTTCACAAGCCAGTTGAGCTTTCACTTTGATAACGCTGTAAATAAGCTACACGTAGTGGAACTGGGTCATCGTTTTTTTTTTTTCCCCCCCCCAGATTAGCTGTTAAAGAACAATGAGCTCTATTCAGTCTATCCCTTTAACACCCCACACCCCACCCCATCCCCAAAGCTGTAGGTGTTGCCGTTGTTTTTAATGAGTAATGTTGTTTATCTTGTAGGATTTGTCAGCTATGACAACCCAGTAGCTGCTCAGGGAGCCATCCAGTCCATGAACGGCTTCCAGATTGGCATGAAGCGACTCAAGGTGCAGCTCAAGCGCCCAAAAAATGACAGCAAACCGTACTAAGCAGGCACAGATTTTTGGGCATAAAACAGTGGAAGGGAAAGGTGAGGCCCCGCAGATAGGTAGTATTTTTGCATTGAGCACTGTGTACAAAATTTTGATGTGTGTTGCATTATTAGGTCACGCCTAGGTATGTCCTTTGTGTTATTATATGTTGGTTTTCTACCATCAGATAGCTTGATTTTGGTGCTCAAAACAGTATTGATGTCGAGATAAATATAAATTAAGGTACTTACATGTCATGTCCTTAAATTATTTTACATAGTTTTACTGCTTTTGAGCATCCAGGTCAGGTACTTGTTATTTTAAATGATGGCAGCATTTACAGTTGGATCTTTTGAATTGAGATCTGTACAGAGGAAAACTAATGCCCCCAATCACAAATCCCATTCAAACCCTTTTTAAAGAATAACTTAAAAGAAACAACTTTGTTGTAGTTCTTTGTGTGTGTGTGCACATATATGTTATATGTTGGCTTAATAACTGCAGCAAGGTCTTAAAATGTTCTGTTCTGAGGTTGATTTTTTTTTTTTTTTTTTTTTCTTTTCTCCTTCTTCTTCTTCTTCTTCTAGTACAACGGTCCTCCATTCCAGTTAAATGTTGTTTCATGTTCAAGTGTGCTAAATCTCTTTGGGCTTCGATTTTAAGACATTTCACTGACCTTTGAAGCTGTAATAGCTCTCATTGCAAATGTACAGATGTATAATCTTTTTGGGGTTGTTTTTAGAATCTCTTCAGTAACTTTTGAGTAGGCAGGGATGTGGTAACAAAGTTCAAAGCTTATGGTTTAATAGTGAAATAAATCTTGCAATGAAAAACTTTTCTTTTTTGTCGTGGTATGATTATTCTCACAAAGGTTATTAATTTGGAGGGTGGGGGGAGATTGGTTAACTTCACTTAGATGTCCTGCATGTGAATTGACTGTGCGGCGCAATTTTAAATCTATGTATGACTCTCAATCTCAACCCTCTCTGAGAGTGAAATTGTCCTTTCGTCTCTTTCTTTTCTTTCTTTCCATTTTTTCCCCTTCTTTAATGTACCTCTGGTACACACTTTTTTTTTTCTCCTTTTTTTTTGTGTGTGCCTCTTTTACACCTGTTTGTGTGACTTTTTTCCTGTGTAAGCACCATATTGTAGGATGAAGTAAGATAGAGGATTAATTGTTCTGGCAGAGCTAGAGTATCGAGATTAAAAATGATTCAAACAGGGAGGGATCTCTCTTGGTTGTGAGTACAGGAAACGCCATCTGCGCTGGACAATTTAACATTACAAAGCTGCTTTAATGTCTTGGGTAGGGGGGGGGGGGGCTAGATGTTCAGAAGGTGCTAATAATGTTACTTTTGTTTTATGACAGTACCCTGAAGCAGGAAGGGATAAGGGACTAACAAGAACTAGTGTCCCCTCCCAAACAAAAATATGTTTGTCTTAACACAATGCCAAATTACCCTGGAGTGTTCAAGTCGTGGCAATATGTAGCAACGAAATAAAATTATTAGGGTAGAGACTTACTGGTTTTCATTTAAATCATCTTTGTTGTTTTGAAACTAAGCTTAAAGTTCATTGAATTTTTCTTCTTTTTTTTTCTTTCATTATATATAAAAAACCAAAATTGATATTGAATGACATTCCCTGAATTGTTGAGTTAAAAAATTATACACATGTATATTAAATGATTGTTCGAAGATAAGGCCCTTAGGGCCGCCTGTGATTTGTGCCTGTGATATGCCATTGCCATATACAGATAAGTATTTGAGAGAATCAAACCACTTGAGCTGTATACAGAAACCAATCATCGTGCAGACCTAATATAGCAACCTCTGAGTTTCATGAGAGCATATATGCGAATGAAGTTATGTATGCATCAAGGAGGACATCCACTCCTGTATTATCATTGATTTCTCCTATTTTGAAGGCTTTACTTACGATATATTTTATCTTAACATCACGGCCGTCTCTTGGGGCATTTTTCTGTTTGCTCTGTTCCATGAAGTTAACGGATCAGATAGCAGGATGTTCATAAAGTTACTTTCTACAGTCAAACTGCGGGAGATTTTCTGCTGGAAACTCGAAACTCAATTTTGACAATGACTGTTTAAACTTCTGTTGATCCCCAACAATGTATGTGTAGGTTCTTAGACTCAGTATGTGTAATCTGTACTGTTGTTGATGGCTTACATAACATGTGTTGATCGGTAGTGTAAATTTTTAAATACACATATAAGAGAAGCGAACCTGGTCCATAATGGTCACTTTTCTGGTCTTGACTGACCGTCACGTTAGAACATTTTAGTAGCTCTACGGACACCCTGGATAACTAGTACTAGTACTGGAAAAATTCAGGACCAACTCAGTCACACTTGTCTCAAAGGGAATGGTGCAAACATTCATAGTTTGTTTTTCACATGGAATGATTGCTAGGCCTGATAAGGGTATTTATACAATGTATAGCAGTGCAGGGGTTTGAAAGTATGGGTATTAATCGACTCCATAGCACTTGGAAAGATTGATGGAAGTAAAACAATCAAGTACAGTATTCAATTTGCTTCATATCACCTTCCCCCATGCATGCATATATATATTAATTTTGTGTCTGAAAATAGGTGTGGACACTGTGCAATGGTTATGTGTTGTCAAAATAATTGTGCATGATGGGGCCCTGTTGGATCTCATGTTATTAGTTACATGATTAGGTACACATGTTTCTGTAAGCACCTCACACCTGGGGCCTTAGCTTGGAAGTTATATCCTGTTGACAGACCTGTGGTTAGTTCTGAGATCAGTCTACAGATGAGGCATCTGCAGGCCAACTGTAGATTTTGATTACAAGAACACGTATATTAAAACCTTTGCTGTCACATAAAAAAAATATACCTGTTCCAACCAGAGACTGTTATGCACAGGTCTTTCTTATTAGATCTGAATCCTTCTGCACTCACAAAACCAGACTCTGAGGTTTGTAATTGCCTAAATGGGTTGGTATGTAGTGAGAATCAATTGAAACAGACTGCAGTGTAAGTCTCTGGTACTTTGTGACTGTTGTTTATGCATGTTGTTTCTATTTTAATTCTTTTAAAAAAAAATGAAATGGCTTCATATGAAAATGTATAATTTCATACTCGAAAAACAAAATGGAGCTCATGAGATGTTTTTTCACTCCTTTTTATTGCCAGTTTGTACCAAATGGATAATTATTTTACAATTTGCCATGTGTTGCATTTTTACAACATAATGTATTATGAGAAAAGCAGCAACTTTTTGAATCAGAGTTGATTGACTGTTTTCCTTTTTTTCCCTCTTCATGTAGAGGCCACGTAGGCGTCTGGCGTGACATGGCGTGTGTTCCTGTGTCCCTGTGGCGTCGTCGTGCGTCCGTGATGCGTCCCCATCGTACGTTTGTTTTTCTTCTTCACTGTCCCATGTGTCAAGCGAGCAGTACCCATAATTTAGTCGGTTCCCTTGTCATCAGCGTTTATTTGGGGTTACATTTTACGTGTTATTTTTGCTGTTTGTCATTTCTCCTGTAGTTATTTAGTGTATCCCATTCTGGGGTACCTCTTGTGCTTTTAGTTATGTGATCATTGTGGTTGGTATAGTTCTATAGACACAAAACTGTTTGAGTTTGTTGGATAAGGTACTTAGAGTGTATCTTTGTTTTTATTTTTTTCCAGAAAATTTCTGTCGCCCACTGTTATGGGATTTTTCAATATTTTTTTTTGGTGAGATTTGCCATAACCATAGTTTCTAAGATTGAAAAGTATATGTACATATTGGGTTAAGTTTTATTCGCCTTGTTTTGGTTTCCAAACAGAATCATGTGTATGTACAGATCCTTTGTACTTTTTTAAAGCCTCAATGCCTCCAGATTTCTTTGTTTTTGGTAGGATTATTTTATTTACCTATCTTGATTTCAAGAACAGTATAGGTTTCAGAATTATACTCTTTCGGTGTGATGTGTATTAAATCTTGTCAAATCAAAATTTCAAAAGAAAAGTATTAAGCATTGGACCCCAGATGGTTTTTATCATTATTTTTCTCTTTTTCTTTTTTCCCCTTCAACTTTAGTCGTAATGATTAGTTTGTCCCTTTTTATATCTTTCAAGTATGTATATTACATGTTACCTTTTTGTTTCCTACTCCTTTTAATCCCTTTAGTAAATGAAATTTGTAATTATTATGTATCACAAAAGTTCATCGTTTGCTGTGCTTATCATCATCTTGCTATTATTCATATCTTTTGATTGGTGGTATTTAAAAATGGGCTTCAAGGAAAGGTATATTACCATTGGGGAGATATAGTCCAGGAAGTCTGGGTATCAATTCAGGCTTATGACATGACAGGAGAGGGGTATCAAGTTCTGCGGGCGTCATGAAGTAAAGTTATAAGTTCACCTTCATCTTGTGAAATATAATTTTCGTCTGAACAGACTTGAAGGAATGTATGCACCTCTTGAA
Organism: Phyllaplysia taylori; assembly: GCA_032273245.1. NCBI lineage: Eukaryota > Metazoa > Mollusca > Gastropoda > Aplysiida > Aplysiidae > Phyllaplysia > Phyllaplysia taylori. Next base: position 5,347 of record JAUKPP010032195.1, on the reverse strand, counting down.
TGGGGTTAAAAGATTAATTTATTAATATTAAGCTATAAAGATAAATTGTCGTCAAGCACAGACTTTGGGTGTCTCCTCTGTCTAGTTTATGCCAGGTGAGAAGATGACAGGAAAACATGAATAGAACAGTTCCATTTCTGTGACAGATGCTTTTTTTTTTCATGTTGAAATCTGAATGTTGACAATCATTTGCCTACTTGGGAGAGAAAGACTTTAAATGTGTTACCATCGCTAGTCAGGAGGAAAGATACTGAAGCAAAAAATTCCGTCGACCAATCTTATTTCATCTTAAATCTGTGTTGCATTCTTTGGCAAGCTTTGTTATTGTTTGTGGCAAATACATGTCAATTGTGTCGTTTAAGGCGGTGTATAAAATGTCTCAAAGAAAGTGTCTATTCAGTGTTTTGGGTTTTAAAGCTGTATCCTATTCGTTGGCGGTGTTAGCATCACACAAAGGCGTGTACAACGTGAAATCAAATAATCTCAAGAACCGTCTGTTTTTCGCGTCTGTAATGCACTTGCATTTTTTTTTTTGTCAAACCCTGCCTATGTGCTAAGTGAAGTCGTTTAGAAAGGGCACATCTCAGGTATATCTTGTTAGTGTTGAATGTCATCTCATGAGAACATAGATGCTCGTTTTGTTTGCATCTTGTAACAGTTCATCTGTCAGCTCTCTCTAGACTGGGGAGCCCAGTGTTTATATTTTTAAATGTTTCCATTCTCGTGCTGTGTCGTGTAAACTCTGAGAAGGATTCCCCCTCCACCAAAACTGTACAGGTCATGATCAGCTGAATGTTAGATCCATGGTCTGTTTTCTCTTTAGCCAATAACTGGTTTATCCAAATTAGGAACAGTTGTATTGGAAAATGCCATATGTGTGTATCACATAACGTGTATTCAAGCTTGATGATTAATCTAGATTAGATGGAGTATGTGAACATTTCCTGCAGCCATCATTCATAATCAGATCAGACTTTTTTTTCAAACCTTCTCAAGCAGCTTTGTAAGTTGCACATTTGTCAGTTTCTCTTTTGTCATTAAGGGTTTGTATTGTATCTTCGTTTTTTCGTTTGACTTTTTTTTGTTTTTTTTTGGGTTTCGTACCTTTGTGTTAAGAAACAAAATGTTGTTAAATAAATATAAAAAAAGATGAAAAAAGGAAAAAAGAATTAAAAACACTGAATCTATCATGTGGCTTTGCTTTGACTTTGTTCTTATTTAATGCATTGGACTGTCTTACTGTGTGGTTGGTGAGAACTTTGTGATGAATTCAGCTCGTTTTAGTTTGATCTGCAAAACAATTTTACTGCTCTTGTCAGGGTCATGAATCTCTAGTGAGTGCAGTTATGCAAAAATATGGAAGAAAACGATGGTGAAGATCATGTAGAGATTGTGTGAAGCAAACTTGACTCGACTGATTTAATTTACAACCAAAGGCCCTCTTAGGCTCTTTGCCTGTCATGCAGAATACTCTACTACGGTTGCGGACGATCTGTTTTTTTTCTGTTGGAATTTTCACTCTCAGCCTGGATTGGCCCTGACAGGCAGGGTCGAAGTAGCCCGTCTCTTAAATGACCTTACAGTGTTGCAGGGGACGTAAAACTGGTAACCAAAACAAAACTGACTAGTTTGTTTGATTCACTTTTTTCATGTGCTGAAAGACAAACTGGTACCAGTACAGTTTTTTTGTTTCTCTCCAGCCCACCCATTCCTCATCCTGGCGTCTTTGGTGTAATACATGTACATAGTTGGGCTTTTAACCCATCGTGCAGAGAACATGTCCCGGGTCAGCAGCTCAACTATCATAACTTGATTTTTTTAGAGGAAAAAAACGTATTTATATTTTCTGCTACAATATTAATATTAATCATAATACGATTTATAAAAGTATGGAATTTGACCTTTGTCCATTTTTTAAATAAATCTCCAGACTCGGAGATTTTTACAGGACAAGTTCTCCTTGCCAGTCCCTTGATGCAAAAAAGTTATTCTTACCAGTTTAACATCCCTTGCAACACTGTAAGGTCATTTAAGAGACCGGCTGCTTCGACCCTGTTGTAAATATGGTACTGAGTTACGATAGTTGAGCTGCTAACCGGTGATACGTTTTTCTCCTGGGACAGTGCCCTTTTCTGACTGGGTTGGCCCAGGCGGGCAGGATTGAAGTAGCCCGTTCCTTAAATGACCTTATAGTGTTGCTAGGGATTGAGCGAAAATCGAAAACAAACCAAATGCTTTTCTAATAACTGCAGGATTTCTTACTACAGTTGACAATGGTTAAGTTAAGCCCACTATAGACACTGGCACTGTGGTGTAGTGGTTAGGCTTTTCGTCTGTCATATATGGAAGACTCGGCTTTGATCCAAGTCACTGACGATCTGGGTTTGTTTTTCTGCTGGGATTTTTTTCTCTCTCAGCCTGGGTTGGCCCTGACACTACAAGCAGGGTAGAAGTAGCCCGTCTCTAAAATGACAGTACAGTGTTGCAGGGGATGTAAAACTGGTAACCACTTTGGACAGTGTGAATAAAAAAGAATAACCCGATTTCATGATGCAATACATGTATGTACTTTGAATGGTAAAATAGGTAAATTCGTCTGGAATTAATTCTCTAAATAGCATTGATGTTGCTCATGCTGCTGGTAGTGGCCACATTAACACTTGTTGTAGGACAGGAAATAAAAGTACAAGTTGGTTGTGAGTACAATAGCTGTGGTTTAGCAAGAGTTTGCCAATGCTTTTCCTTCAAAGTATTGCGTCATAAAATCGGGTCATTCTTTTTTAAAATTAAACACTCTGTGCATGTATTTTATACTCTTTAGACCCACAGATGTTATAGTCTGTGGTATGGACTAGAGTGGGGATATGGGCACGGAAGGCCTGTACGCAACTCCATGTATTACTACATGTACATGTATCAGTGTTGATTCCGGACGTAAGCTGCTATCTGGGATGCTTAAATAATTCCTTTGTCAAGCTGTACTGCTGGTGCGTTTCGCAGACTAAAGCATGCATTTTATACGTCTTGTTAGTATTATGTGGAAAAAAAATCAGTCCTATTACTGTACACAGGTTGTTTTTTAAATATTTTTTTATTAATTGATACTGTATAAACCTGTAAAAGGATACAGACATTGTTTTCAGCCAAATAATCCTCATTCATTAAATTTTTCTCTAGTACCAAAATCAACCCATTTCTTGAACACGCCGTGTAAGTTTGTGAAAAGGCCCCGATTTTTCTCGCAAAAAAAAAATGACACTAATCTTGCATTTACAAAGCAGATCGTGCGCCTGCAGTTCTGAGAACATTCCTACCGAGCGCAGCAAGAAAAAGCACAATCCAAACCTCAATCAGAACGTAGACTCCGTAGTGTCAAAATTTGGTAGAAACTAGTAATGTGAATTGTTCTAATACAAATACTACGGTAATAAAGAAGATACAAGGAGTGAACTTGCGAATTGCATTGTGTAAGTTCAACTGAAAAAGACATCTTCATTAATTTGATGCTCCCAGAAACATCCATCGCTTTCTAACTTCAAACAATAAAACATATATTTTTTATTCGAAAGACAACGAAGTGAGAGCTTTTTACTTCAGTCATTATCCCTTTTTTAAAAACAGTTTTAGTTTTAGGCACTTTTTATTGTCTTAGATGGTTCCTCCTAGTACTACTAGTAGTAGTCTTTCTCTTTGTCATACCAGTGCGCTGTTTTGACGCCATGACCTAAAAAGGGCCTTGTTTTGCCGACTTCATTTTAAAATGCCTATGGTACTCTTATATTATCTATCAACATAATCTTATCAAGCATCCCAGATAAAACTTAAATGGCCATTGAATGATGTGCAAAAAAACAACTAAAAAAAACTGTTTCTGTTTCCTTTTAATTATCTCTTACCGTTTTGGAGTTATTTCAGTTCAGAAATGATCAAGATAAAAAATACTAAAAAACCATCCTGTATAGACCCACTATGGCAAAAGAATGCATCTTGGCGGGGCTTGCATTTATTCGGTACCATATACGTTTGTATGTATAATAATAAGGTGAATGTATGATACCGATGCCGATTGATTTATTCAAGTGATAAGCTGTGTTGTGGAAGAGCTTGTACTTGTAGCATAGACCGATTTGTTTCTTAGATTCGATTATAGTGAAAAGGCTCCCCCAGACTGTCAAATCCACAAAACGCTCGATGTGAAACTAAAAATTATTGAAGTTGAAGGGCTTGAAGCAAAGGGTGACCTGAACCTCTCCTGACCCCTCCTCTTTATCATGTTCATTTTACTTTTACACTCTCGAGTTGTGTGAGCTCAAGAGCCTCTTACCAGCGCTGTGGTGTAATGGTTAGGCTCTTCGCCTGTCATGCGGAAGACCCCGGTTCGATCCCCGATCGCGGACGATCTGGGTTTGTCTGCTGGGATTTCCCCCTCTCAGTCTGGGTTGGCCCTGAGAGGCAGGGTCGAAGTAGCCCGTCTTTTAAATGACCTTACAGTGTTGCAGGTGACGTAAAACTGGTAACCAAAACCAATGGCTGTGGCTGCTCCGGATAAGCCTAGTACTTTACTACACGTAGAGCTGCGGAGCCGGAGCCGCAAAAAATTTTTTGCGGCTCCAACTTTAAAGGAAAAGGGGGAAAATGAATTATACTTGTCTTTCATTTAGTATTTGAAATTCTTTTTATTCTTTATTTATTTACTAGCATCTTCTTATCCTCTCTATTTCTATGAAGGAATGAGAGTATCATCATCATATCGTAAGGGGGAGGAAGGCCGTCCACTGAGCCGTTGTATGAGAGAATGATAGCTTTGAACTTGAATAATGGTAATCCATTGAAAGTTAAAAGTGATTTGGTAAATTTTTGTAGATTTTATTTTTATCAATTTTATTCAATATTCTATACTGAACTGAACCCTTTAAAAAATGTACTTACTAATAAAGTAATGATAAAATTGTCAACACTCAACACTGATAAAAGAGTCCTATTCCAACGAGTGTTACATTTGAACTCTCCTTTATCCCCTTTAAAGTAACTTTATTACAAAAATACTTAGAAATACATGTACTTGGAATGAATTTTTTTTATTTATTTTTTTTACAAAATGAAACAGTTACTTTATACTATAAAGTTGAACAGCTTTTGTATTGTATAATAAACGATGCTTTTGACTGGCACGATGGTTAAGTAAGTGGTATTTACGTGAAGTAAATGCGCAGCATAATTGCATGCAAATTAAATGTCTTCAAATCTACTAGGAGCAGCTAAAACAAGTTTTCACACATTCTTTGTAAGTGAATGAAAAAAAGTAAGTTCTGAACTTTATGGAGAACCTCCTCCTCTCTCTCCCCCC
>JAUKPP010032084.1:0-12871 GCA_032273245.1 Phyllaplysia taylori | reverse complement strand
CCCCCCCCCCCCGCCCCCCCCCCCCCCCCCCCCCCCGCGCCGACACGGCCTCCAGGGCAAACTCGGGATGAGAGGGACACTACATCCAGGAAGAGAGAAGGAGATGCTCACTCAACATGAGGATCAAACTCCTATCCTCTGCGTGACAGGTGAAGAACCTAACCATTACACCACAGACACCGATGAGTCTGCATGTCTTTAGAGCGGCACCCCCGTATTGACTCCGACGGGATCACTCTTAGCATTATCTTCGTTGATACGCTACTTCTTTCTCTATTTCTTTTTAAGAGCTTTACCTAGTGAGCATCTGATGCAGCTATCATATTACTAATTTGGTTCGGTTATCAGTTTTACGTCCCTTGCAACACTGTAAGGTCATTTAAGAGACGGGCTGCTCCGACCCTGCCTGTAAAGGCCAACCTAGGCTGAGATGGAAAAAAATCCCAGGAGAAAAAAAGAAATTTCCGCGACCGGGATCGAACTCGGGTCTTCCGCATAACAGGGGAAGAGCCTTACCATTACACCACATGCCGATGCACCAATATTTGGCGTACTAAGCAAGCTACATGTACATGGTACATATTGGACTCGGGGGCTCAATCAAACTGCATCAGCCCTGCGCCCACATCTCATCTATAATTCAGTCTGATTCTAGACAAACCCGTCACACGCGAGTGCAAAGGAACAATCACGTGCTCACTCCAGACCCGCACTATAAAAATACTATAAGTGCAGCACACACGCAATTTCCACACTTACTATTTCACTCTCTTTTTGTTTGAACGTTTGACACTCGCAAACACAATGCATCCAGTAAGAAGGGATTTTTTTTCACATTAAGAACATAAGGCCACTCAAAGGGACATTATGGTAACCTACGTACTATTCACTGGTTGTTTTGCAAATGGGCGAATACTCCGCTGTAATCTTTGTACTATTCGCCCTTATGCAAGACAGTGAACTTATTATTAGATGCACGGGTCAATATTGTAAAGCCATGATTTTGTAAAATAAAAGAGAAAAGAAAAAACAACAACACATTCCATAATGTATTGTAAAAGTAGAAAGGAGTCTCTCCGTCCGAGCACTAAAGCTCCAACTACAGAGGACCTCTTGTTCGAATCATAAGGGGCTTGCTGGGAATATAAAATCAGTTTTTATGACGACGATCCTCGTCTGCGCGAAGATGAGCATTAAAATTAGATGTCCCTTTTTTTCAAAATCCGAATCCTAACTGGAAATGATACAGGGGGCAAAAGACAAGACTAACAAACAAAAACTATAAAACCCACCAACCAACATCTTAATGCGAATAATAAATGCACAAGTAGATGAAAGTGCTATTTTCATTTCCATCCTCCCCTCAAAGCTCTATGTCCCCATAAAATGGTAGTGCATGTAGTCGTAACGAGTGGGCTATTTATAGAGGCGCCAGCTGTTTTAGCCTCCTCTTGTTTCTTTTTTTTTACTTAAGCACTCAAGTAAGCTTGAGTTCCCTGAGGGTTGCCATTTGCGTGCTGCGTCAGCAAGCACTTCGCTGTCACGAAAAGCCACATCAGGCAAAGTTATTTGTAAAAAAAAAGGAAGTAAAAGAAAATAAAAAGCTCATCCCCCCCTCCCCGGCAAACAGATACAATGGTATCTGCAAAGTTTGTATGTTACAATCGACATTTTCTAAGAATCTAAGCGTATACATGTACTCACTTCTCAGAAAACAAGACTTCGACTATGAAACCAACCTCATAGAAACGGAAGCAGAAGGAACAGAATGTGCCATCACAAAAGGCATGAAACACTAGACTTGTGGTCATAAAAAAAACACTATTTGGCTCTCAAATCCTTACATAGCAGCGTGGATACGCCCACAGAGACATACTTGGTCGATGCGCTTCGTCTATACAAAATATCCAGGCAAAATATTGCATGCTAAAAATATTCTTAAACGACAAACTTACCATGTAATCTAACATCCTCTTTGAAGACGAATTCCTTTTTTTATGAAGATCCCTTTAATAGGCAATAACAGAAGCCATAGCTTAGAAGCTTATGGGTAGATTATTTATTTCGATTTAACATTACATGACACATTAAGGTTATTTCAAAGGGGGACCTCCCACTTTTAATGTCTGAAGAGAGAGGTTTGGATGAATACACGGAGAGTGTTTATTTTTAGGTTTTCAACAAGTAATCCCATCAAGCTCTTATAACCCTTTTGTGACCCGATGCAGATGTAAGCGAGGGCTGCATCAATATAACTGTTGTTTAAACTATGGCTGCTGACCTACAGATATTAAGGCAATGGCGACTCCAAAAGGCCTGCATTCCTCTGAAGACGTTTCTTGTAGCCTACTGATAGCAGTGGGTCACAATCCTCCCCAGACCATGAGATCATGTTAAAACAATAACTGATTTAATCTTTTTCTTGTGGGACATTTTCCCATTAACAATAGCATTTAACTACGGTAATAATTAATTATGGTGTAGGAAAAGGGCCGAAAACTGAAAACGGTTCCTGTTCATTTGGGACTGAGAGGCCATTCCCCCAAGCCCAAAAGGTGTGGGGAAACACCAGTAATCTGTGGTAGGGATTGTTATTATACGCTTATCTTCAATAACCAGAAGATCAAATGTAAAGTCATGATAAAACAAGAACCTTCCCAATTGTTGCTGGCGTTGTTCCAAGTAATGAGTATATACTTGCTGATGGATGGTGTCTGAACTTACTATGATACTGATCATGTCTCAGAGACAACATAATTGTTGCATAATCCTCTACAAGCATGGTTTTATTTTGGCAAATTTTACAGGGAGGACACCTGATTTCAGAAATCTCACATCATGTAGGCTTACTCACATAGGGAAAATTCTTAGAATCTACTGTGGTCAGCTTATCCTAATGTTTCTTCAGGCGAGAGAAGTTTGCAGACAAATGGCATAATGGAAGACAAAAACTATTTTTCCCTTTTAAATTCTGAATTTTAAATGTTTACAATGGAAAATTACAATAAGTCAATGTACAAGAGTAAACTGACCTTAAACTGCTCCAGATATTCTGCTGCTAGTTCCTTGTTGTCTCCCAGCTCCTGAGGTTCAGTTTGTCTGGCCAGGGAATCAAACGACTGCTCCGTGGCAGTCAGCCAATCGTTGAACTTCTTGAAGGAAGCCTCAAACTCTTCCATATCCTCCTTAGTGGCCTGGATGGCCCTCCCTTCTTCTGATACTCTGGAGGACGGGATAAAATGTTTTGACTTAGTAATCTTGTCAAACATTATAAGTAGGTCTAATGACAACGATGCGGATAATGAATATAATAAGGTCATGAAAACATGATTTTTTCACAGCACATATTTCAATTCAACAGCAATCACTATGAACTTAAAAATCTAGATACATCTTTACTTGCACATGGATTGAGAACTAGTATCAAGCAACTAATGCACTCCAATAATAAAAGCGTTTTAGGAAATGAAATGGCAGGGGAGCTATTGAAGAAAATCTGGATAACATTATACACATTTTGGACAGTCAATTAACTTGATTTAGCAATTCATAATTATATCCACAATCCACAATATTGCATATCCATTATTTTTTGGGTAATCATTTCTTTATCATTCCCAGAATTTCAGTGAATGTCTGTTGGTTTAAATTACAGCTGCTCATCAACAGATCTTGGGGCAATGGAAACTCCAAAAGAAAAACAAAATTACCACTGTTCATTGCAATATCTCCAACTTGCCTGAGTTCTTCAAGTAATACAAATCAGCATTAAGTATGACACTGCCCGTACCTGTTGGAAAGTGTTGACCACCGGTTTGAAAGTCGTTCCAGCTGACGTTTGAGCTGCCAAGTGTCATCCTCTGAGTATTTTTCCAACAGTTGTGCCCCTTGTTCCTTCAGTGATTCAACAGTCGCCTGATGGCTCTCCACTTCTTTCTGCAACTTCTGTGATGAAGGCAGAATGGCAAAAAGTGTGTGTGATTTAAAATGTATTACCTCATTTTCTTACATATTTTATTGCAACTTTAAGACTCGATGAGAAACCGTTTGTTCTCTAAATCCTCATTGAGAACAGCGTTAAATCGTACATTTTCTTCATGTAATCTTTTCCAATCAATGGGCAATAAAATCCTAGGCCCCACCTCAGCAATTTTGCAGGAAGGATGAGCAAATTGACAAAAAACATTCCATGTATTTTTTCACTTAAATCAACCCCACAATTTCCTCTTCTACAAGGGCTTGTTAGGTGGTTGCTCCCAGATAACCATTTAATGGCAACTCATTTACTCGGATTAAAAATTTTTGCATTTCATTCTGAGGAGGGGGAGCATTTAATTTGAGTATTCATTCAAGAATGAAAGCCTAGCAGGTACAGCAATAGGGCGTACATAGATAGTTTTATAACAGAGCTTGAGGGAGGAGTACAAAAGATGTTAATTCAGATTGCTTTTTCTGTTATCTCCCGCTGACTCATTAACAAAGAGGCGAATACCCCACAACAGTCCTTATACTATTCGTCCTTATGAAAAAAATGTCTCTTTACACTAACTCGGAATAAAATCTCTACACTCTGGTTAAAAGTTAATCAAGAAGACAAAAGTAACATGACAGATTAAGAAAAACTTGACTTGGACAATAATGCAAGCCTTTCACATTAAATTTTCACTGAATCACAACAAACTTTTCACAAATGAGTTCTCCGAAAAATATTTGCAGATTAATTACAGAGGCAAACAGTAGAAGATTAGTTGCAAATGAATCCAGTTCTTGCCACTAAATAACTGATTTGTGAATTTTCAAGTAATTTTTTTTCAACCAAGGAGTAACAATATACTAGGCCCCACCTCAGCAAGTTTGCAGTCAAGGTTGGAAAGTTGAGATACCTATAAAATTGTATTTTTGCACATAAATAAACCCCAAAATTTTCTCTCCTACAAGGCTTGTCTACTAAAAATTTCAATCCTAATAACTCACCGTCTGACTATCTGCCAAGGACTCCTTGTTGTGCTGTGTCTCAGCCTGGTCGAGCTCACTCTCAGCACTTGAAAGCCACTTTTCCAGCTCAGCATAGGATTGGACAAATGTTCTGGAATCTTCCAGCATACCATCCAGAACTGATTTGCGCTGCGTCATGTTGTCATGAGTACGATTCCAGTCAGCTTGTAGCTTCTCCGCTGGTTAAAAAAACATGGATATGATTAGTTCCCACATTTGGTAATTAGTGGCTTTACACTATTGTTTGCATGTTTTTTTCACACCTCATCACATTCTCATTTTTCATTGGTAATTTTCATTTTTTCTTTGTTTACATGCAGTGCGTCGTCTTCCCGTTTTCTGCATTTTTGTTTTGCTCAAATGTGTATAGTCTTCATTCATGAACCTGACGAGGGCGAGAGTCCTGCGGAAAATTTGTTCATAATTCTACCATATATCATGAATCATGCTTTCTGGTTGAGTATTGTTACCTTTACTACTATTTGTATTTCCACACACAATATGAACTATCGAATCCTTTGGGATCCCAGATTGCAATATCTCTGTTGGAGAGCCACTTTCATCCTCATATAGTTCCCACATAACACTTAAAAAGACGATCTCCGCAATTATCTAAACTCTTCAGAATTTGAAAATATCTTTTGGCTGATGTATACATTAAAGCTACAATAGAAACAATGCAGATGAGCAAAGAGGAAAAAACAAGAGAATGCCTTCAGATGATCACAGTTGTAACAACATTTTTGCATATTAATGATAAACAGACTCATTTTGCATTTCTAATCAGTCGTCGGCAGAAAGTTGTTTCATTCTTGAATGCTTTTCATGAGGTTAATACAAGTATCCACAATCTCATAGGAATTTAACGCACACTTAAAAGGCATAGTGGAGACCAAAAATGGTAGAGTATTAATGAATTTTGTGAAGGACCTCATCAAAGAAAAGCATTGATAGATTACACAAAATCCAAAATACAGGAAAAAATCCAGAGGATGTTTATCGCTTGTGCACTATTGTTTGTTTGGTTAGGGATTTACGGCTCCATCGACTCTAAAAGGTAATTTCGACATTACTTACTCCTGTCCTTGAGTGCCTGCTTATCGCTGGGACTGTCTATGGTGCTCTGTAGCTGTGCAGACAGATTGAGCACTTGATCCAGTTGTTTCTGTCTAGACTCCATCTCCTGCAGCTGGCTCTGATCAAGGGTGACAAAAAATTTGGATATTTCAAGGGAGGCAAATGAGTATATAAAGGGTAGAAAGTTTGCCACTCTTATTCAAGGAAAGGCAATAAAGACTTCAAAGATGCAAAATGGGCATTTAATTTTCTAAAGGCAAATGGCTCAAGATCAGATTAAGTTTTTCAATGAACATAAACAGCAAGGTTGAACTGGGAAGACAGTTTTTTCAAGGATGGAAAATGGATTCTCCCGGGTTGGAAAATAAGTATATCTAGGGTGGAAAAAAGAGATTTTAAAGATAGAAATAGCTCAATATTGAAAAACCCTAGATCTAACTGGCAGAAAGAAATAGAACTATCTAAGGATAGAAAAGGGATTGCTTAGTAGCAAAGGAAAAAGAAAAAAAACTTCGAAAGATAATAAGACAATATTTATGAGATTAATTGACTAATTCAACACGTGATCAGCCCAAGTAAAATGATATTCAGAAAGGGAGACAAGTAGAGATTAGGTCAAAGAAATCCTGGTGTGAAAAACTTTTTTTTAATAATAATGAATAATAAAATGCATTTCTATTGCCCATTTTCTTCTCGATGAGATGTTCAATGTGCTTTACAATGGAAAATCACAGGTAGGCCTATATAAAGGATTAAAAACGTTACAGTTGAATAAAACCTCAACCACTCTAAGCAACTGGAAAATGTTCAACATCTAAATAATTTCCTCACGCCTCACCATTTGTTTGCTCCTCATTTGTTCAGTGTCTCTCAAATCTGCGACCGTCACCTTCTGGGACTTGAGCATGTGTTCTGACAGGGTCAGCCAGTCTCGCAACTCACTGATAGATTTATCAAACTCCAGCCATGAGGATGGACTTGCCGGTGCTAAACCTTGTGCAGGGATGCTCTCAACTTGCTGGACGTTCTTGACTGTGGACAAATAGTGAAAAAAGTCACAAATCCCTGCCAGAATACAAACTTATTTTCTTTTTTTTTTTAAACAGAAGGCACAAAGCATCAGATTGATATTTATAATAAGCCTAATTGGTTGAAGGTAATACTCTTCAGAGACGAGAAGAAAAGTTTGTTGATTGTTAGATTTACACCTCTTTTACTCTGTAAAGTCATACAGTCAGAACCAATCTGGGCTGAGAGGGACACTACATCAAAGACAGAAATTTTTTATAAAAAGACTTCTTCACATGTGACTTACAGGCCTGTCTTCTGATACTAGGCATAGGGCCTTACCATTAGCCTAAACCACAGATGCCAGTCAAGTGAAAAAGACTATTAATACCCAATATGGTGAATATCACAAAAAAAAGGACCTAAAACTCTGAAGAAAGCCATAAGGGATTAAGACCCAGTGCTTTGGTAGGAAAATACATGTTGGCTAGTAGAGGTTATCATCTTGGTAGATCCTATGTAAACTGGAGAGATGAAGAGAAGAAAAGTGCTGTTAGTATTGCTAACGCAAAAAGATACAATTTCATAGAATGACAAATGCTGTGTTTGCCTTAACATTCATTGCCTTCTTGCTTTTCCCTTGCTACTGGTTTGCACTCTTCTATGTGTTTAAAAAAACATTAAAAAGACACATGTCCTACCTTGCACCATAACCTCAGCTATGTGAGGCTCTGTGCGTTCGCTAATGTTCTTTGACATTTCCTTGACCTCTGCCAGTCCCGAGGTAACAGTGGTCAATTTCTTGTCCAAGCCCTCTGGCATGTTCAACCCCTGGCTGCGAAGTGACTTTGAGTACTGATCATGGACTTGAGTCAACTGCACCAGCTTAGCTTCTTGTGATTCAATAGCGTCTGCAGTCGTCTGAGATGAAGAAAGAAGAAATAGGTTTTTTTGAGTCTCCAAAGAACAACTTATTTCCCAGATAACCATAATGAATAAGAGTAGAAATTTCTATGCATAATTTTTGTTCAACAAGAGCAGTTTTTATAGCTCATGCCTCAGAAAAGAAAAATTTTCTTAAAACTCTGCTTTGTTGAAAAATCATAATTTCAAAACCTAAAAAGAAATATTCTGTAAACCTATTTTAATTTTTCTTTTTTTCAAATTTGTAAAGAAAGTTTCAGTTAAAGCAAATAAATAGAATAGTATTTGGCCTTGAAAAGCTTCAGAAAGCACAACCTCTTAGGTTTCAAGAGCAGTGCTTCATGTCAAACTCCTACATTTAGACACAAAAAACATAATTCACCACTTCCAGAAAAACAAAAAAAATTCTTAAAAGCTCTATAAATTACCTGTCGGTCTATGATAACGCTGTCGTTGCCGTCCATTTCTGTGAGTGACTTGACCGGAGAAGCTTGTGTTGCCAGAACCACTTTAGTGCCATCCACCCAGTTCTGTAAGTCCTCCAAGCCTTCATTCAGATTCTTCACTTTCTTGAGCTCATCTTCAATCTGTAGGACTTTCTGTGGCACTGCTGATGTTACCTGACAACAGAACAAGAGACATAAGACACTCTCTAAGAAGTCCTTTGCCCCCAAAAAATAGAGAATCCGGGTACACTCTCTTGGTTAAAGTTTTACAGCACTATCGATAGTGTAAGGTCATATCAGCACCAGTAAGTAGATTAGGACATTTATTGTAATACATAGAAGGAGTTAGAAGGTGCAGACCATACCATTACCAGAGGGCCTGCAAACAATCCGTAATCAGAGCACTCCCAGGAAACAATAACTGCTAATGAAATAATGAGTGCCAGTACTTGACAGTGTGCTAGTCTTCTACAATCCATATTAATTTGCTGCTGTTTTTGCTATGGGAATATTGAAAGCGTAAAATTCTCTCAGGCATATCCTGTTGGATCACAAAATGCAACTGAGTAAAACAGTGAATCTCTCAGTCTCTTTGTAGACATTTTGAGTTGAAGCCTAGAGGAAGGCCTTGTATGGCCGAAACATCGGCGTTATTTTTTTTTACTAATTTCATTAATTACCTTTTGAATCCAACTCATGACTCTTTTATATTTTTACACGTTTTTACCAATCTATGCAAGGACATGATTACCTTCTTCCATCCATCATTGAGAGTATCCATGTCGCGCTGCACATTGCTGCGATCTTCTGATGTAAGTTTTGGGGACTCGAGGAGTTTCGCACCTCTGGTGTTAATGGATGAAAGACTAGCCTGCCTTGTTGAGACCTCATCCTCACGATCCTGAAGGAAATCAAATGAATTTAGATGTAAAGATAATTGTTTAAAATCAGTTCAAGTGACACATGTTAATTACCTTAGTCATGTGAATGCAGAAAATTACAATGGATCTTTTAAACGATTTAATTCCTTGTTTGTTTCATTTCAAATGAATTTGAGGTTTTCTCTGCTTAAAATTACTTATTTACACAAAATTTCTTCTTTTTAAAAATTTCCTTTTAATTCTTTTATTTTTACAAACAAGTTTGCCTGCTGTGGCTTTTTGTGACAAAGAAGTACCTGGGGATGCAGCACACAAAGGGCAACCCTCAACAAAAATTAAGTCTGATTGAGTGCATAATTAAAAGACAAAGCAAAAAGAGGCCAAAACAGCTGAGGCTGGCACCTCTATAAATAACTCACTCCTTTCTACTACTAATTTACACATGAATTGCACCATTAATGCATGACATTCTTAACCGTCTCTTGAAATGTGCTATTCAACTACTGTCTTTCATTAACAGTAGCTGAAGATATTGTACTACAGAATATTCAGAAAGTAAAAACTTTTTAGCAAGCTTTTGATTCTGATTTGACAGTAGGATATAACAAAAAAAATTTTTTAAAGGATATAAACAAAATTGGTTATCTTACCTTCACCTTCTCCAACAAAGCCTCTAGATAATGGACATCGGGCCTCAAACTTGAGCCAATCATGTTCTCCGTCTCATCAATCCAGGAGAAGAGATCGTCCATGTCGTTTGTGAAATCAGCAGGTTCAACACTGCTGTCCTTCGACCTGCCACACAAAACAAGGAGAATAATCAGGATGTTTTAAAGGCATCAATAAAGGAAAGGTGAAAGAACGGATTCTGAAGCACAGGCTCTATGCGCATTACTATCTACGGTTGAACCTGTATAAGATGACCACCTGCTCAAAGGACTACTTTCCATCGACTGCCAAATCAAAATCACATTGTTCTACATATTGTCCCTGTCTAAGCCAATCACCTGTCTAGAAAACCAAATTTTTCTCGACATTGGGTGGTCGTCTTAGACAGGCTTGATAGTATTTCTTGCCTGGCAGACAAATGTTCTTCAGAAACATTCTTAGCTTCCTGGGAGGCATACAGTGCAAGCTGCCCTTTTACAAGCACTCAACTACAAACATACTAACAACATCTTTTGCTGTCTATGGATGGGTATCCATTTACACTTCAGTGAATTAGGAAATTTGTCTAAAATGCCTTTTCCAAGAACACATTGCCAGACCAAAACTGGGATTGTACCCACAACCTCAGAAATACGAGCCCGGCGGCCTAAGACCGACACTAAGAGGCAGACCTCTGTTTTAAATTTCCATCTCTCATAGGATGCAGTCAAATAGCTCACCTTTTCTGTCTTGCCAAAACTTCAGAGCAGAGAACCTCCCATCTCTGGTTGATGACCTCCAGCCTGTCTTTCAAAGGATTCGACCTCACCCCTTCATTCTCCAGCAGAAATTCTTCTCCTGCAGAGTTGATCCTTTTGACCTGGCTTTGGTGTTGACGCAGACTGACTTCCAGTTCCTGCACAGACACATACAAAATGCAACTGTTACTTGGAGATTGGTAGGAGTAATAGGAAAAATATTTTT
The DNA here is from genome assembly GCA_032273245.1 of Phyllaplysia taylori. Lineage (NCBI taxonomy): Eukaryota > Metazoa > Mollusca > Gastropoda > Aplysiida > Aplysiidae > Phyllaplysia > Phyllaplysia taylori. Next base: position 1,908 of record JAUKPP010032084.1, on the reverse strand, counting down.
CATATGAAGATAGTTCAATGGGTGTTTTAATGAAAAGTTACCTTAAAAAAATAAATTATCAATGAAAATATTTTTGCTCACAGAAAGAAATTAGTAACACACATATCAGATATACCAAACAGACAATTAAAAAAAATAACCCCAAAGCAGTAGGCAGTTAATAATGGAATAAAGGAATTTAAAATATTGTACTTGTCAAAAAAGTAGTTTTTCCTCCAGATATTAAAGAAAGAAAGTACAGTAATCACAAAACAACTTATGAAATGACAAACAATTTCAGAAACATGAACATAAACTTGAGTCATGATATTAAAGATAACAATCATCTCTTATATTCATATCCAGCCTGCAAAAATACAGCACACTTGGATGATGGGGTGCTGTAATGAGGTCTAAATATGACTATGAGTTTTCATGGCTTCAAATAAAATAAAATAAATAAATAGCAACTTTATTCATCCCCGTGAGGAAATTTGGACTATAACATCGTGCATACATATACATACATCAAATCACAAGTTCTCTAACAATACTAACATTGAATATACATTGACATGGTACATACATGAATGACGAGATAACCACCTGCTAGTAATTGAATGACTTTAAAGTACACCATAGTGCCCTACGATCTAATTTAAAAAATCCAAGGAAAAATGCAAAACAGGAAAAAATACAACAAACTGACCTTGAACAAGTTTTCTGCCTCCTCAGTGCCAAGAGTATTCCGTGCTGTGGTGAGCTTGCTCTCTGCCGAGTCCAGCCAGGCTGTCATCTCTTTGGTCCCAGAGTCAATGATTCTCATGTGTTCCACAGTTGTGTGCCATTTCCTGACAACATCCAATTTCACTGATTATTCCACATTCTCTTCTCTATATATTTATCTTCATTAAATTGTGTTTTGTTTTCTATTTCCTGACAATATCCAATTTCACTGATTATTCCACATTCTCCTCTCTATATTTTTATTTTCACTAAATCTTTTTTTGTTTTCTATTAAAAAATCTTTACACTGAGAGAAATGGTTACAACCATTCAAGGAGCCATCCGGTCCCATTCCTTTGTGTGAGCTGACTTTATTTCAATGAGCCTCTTAAGCTATCTAACGTTCATATAACCTAACCAATCTTGATTTTGAATCTTAAAAAAATCATGTGTCAGCTATGAATCATGACATATTGAAGCATACTGCTGACACAAAGACTTACTTCATCCTTGTGGCATGAGCGTCACTGAGTTTGGACCACTCCTGCAGCACTTGCTCCATCTGGGCCAAGATGTTGCCTGCATCCTCCTGGCTTGCCTGCAGAATCACGTCGTCTTTCTGAGACTCAAGCTCTGCCAGATTCTCCTGGGCCTCCCACACATTCTGGTCCAAAGCCTGAGGAGTTCAAAGTCAGAGATAATATACTCATAAGTTCATAAGTACAATAGCTTGGTTTGATCACTTTTATGTTCCTTGCAACACTGTAAGTTTGTCTAAGAGATAGGTTACTTCGACACTAACTGTCAGGGTCAACCTGGGCTGGAAGGGATGAGACCCAGCAGAAAAACGAGATTGTCTGCATGTGGGATCATACTCGGGTCTTTCACAAGATAGGCGAAGAGCCTAACCATTACACTACAGACGCCAGTAGCAGTATGAGTATTTTCACAGCATATCTTAGTTAGTTTAAAGTTAGTTGTTTATAGAGGCGCCAGCATCTTTGGCTGTTTTAGCCTCAATAATGTAACCATGCCGGGAATCGAACAGCAAACCTTACTATGCGACAGAAGGGACACCCACTGGTCCACAATGAATCATTCAAAATACATAGCCACTTGTTCAAATTACATAGCCACTGGTTTTTTATTTGCCTTTATATATATGCATATTTATATGTGAAGAGAGAGAGAGAGAGAGAGAGA
>JAUKPP010031973.1:0-17336 GCA_032273245.1 Phyllaplysia taylori | reverse complement strand
CGTCATAGGAATAAGCCAAAAATTCAGTGAGATATTGGTGATTTTGTAGACATACCACAAACTGAGAGTTTACTCCCTGGCACTGCTATGTTGTGCCCCTTGGGCAGTGAAGGGGTTAAACTCAGACGCCTTGAAACGGCCTCAGCCTTTGAAAGAAAGATCATCTTAAAAATATATTCTGGTACCTACATGAAGGGTTTTCCTGTGTAACCAAACATTTCTACAATCAGAGGAGTAAGCTCACCTTCTCAGCAAATTGTCTCAGATCTGCCTCACGCACATAGACGAAAGGACGGATCACCCGCAAATCTCCCTGTCTGAAATATTTTAAAAAAGTACATTTTTAGTCTGATTGCCCACATGATTGTTAAAGAATCTTGACAATGAGACCACAGCTACAATACCACAGTTCATGACAGAAAAACTAAGTACAATGTAAAGAACTTCTTAAATTAGAAAAGCCTGGCTTGGTCTTGCTTTAACATCACTTGCAACACAAAAAGGATTGTGTATGTGATGGGACCTCAATCTCTCATTGTATGAGGTTCCAAGGCATAAAAATTTTGTTTAAATTCTCAGTTAATTTTTAGGGAATTGAATCTAGAGCTTTTGTATTCCAAGGCCAGTGCTTTAATGCTCAGCCATATATATATATATATATATATATATATTTATATATGCCCTAAGAAGAATGTGAATTTCGGGCAATTTAGTGGTGGTGGATGGATTCTTAAAATACTTTGCTACTCTGAAATTCAAAGCACCAAGAGAAAAGCATTATTTTTTATAATTACACATTATCATACTTTTGTCAACAGTGCTGCTCACATAGGTAAAACAATGTGTGTCTTTTTTACAATTAAAAAGACTAAGATCCCCTCTGAATTAAAAAAAAAATTACTTCTATCTTTCTCCATGAAAAATTCCTGTCCATGTCTATGGGTGCAAGGGCTTCTTGGTTTATTTTAATCATAACACAGTTGTTTCCGGGAAAAGTACAGAATCCACCAGCATTTATGGAGAGGTAGAAGCCTTCTTTGGCAGCCATTTGTTTGGAGTATCTTCGTGTGAAAAACTGGGATACTTCACCATAAAGAGAGAGCCTTCAGTGTGTGTGAGTTTATGTATGCTGGCATGTGTAAATGTCTGTGTAAGTGTGAGGGGAGAAGAGGAGGGGGCAAAAAAGCAAGTGTTTATGTGTATAAATGGGCACGTGTGAGCGGTTGTGTGCAAGTGTATGTGTGAGCATATGCATGTGTATGTGTGCATGTGTGAGTATATGTATGTGTGTGTAGGTGTAGGTGTGTGTGTGTGTGTGAGTATGTGTGTGTGTGTGTGTGTGCGTGTGTGTGTGTGTAAGAGCATATATGTGGGTGTGTATTTGTGCACAACATCCACTTACTTCACAGTGTAATGAGCCTTCATTGTGTTCAGGTTCCCATTGTGGAAGAAAGACATAAGGAAACTGAAACGTGGAAAAAAATTAAAAGTAGTTAATTTGATACTTCAAGAAATGCTCAGGTCAAAGGAAAGAATATGAACATTCTAACATACTTGCTATTGAGAATTTTTGGCACAGGAAAGCTTGTTTGTCTGCCTTTCATATGGTGATACAATTATCTTGTTACTGTAATTTGGCATTGAGTTATGATTGTTTGTTGTCCAACTATACACCCAAGTAAGAACAGAAAAGAGGGGAAAAACGGCTTTTTATATGAACAATGTATTCTTGACAGTTGTCCCATACATACACGTGTGTAGATTCTAAGACACAAGTTTTCTCATGAAGCCTATCTACATTCAAAACATGCAGATTTGAAAACAGTTTCTGATACTCTAAAAAAAAAAAATGACTTCCGAACACCCAATTTTACTCAGGAGGAATCTTTCTTCATTTCAGGATCTGCACAACTCATTTGGACAAATCACAAGACATACATCTCAACTAGAGACCAGAGCTTGAGGATGAAATATGGATGACCTTGTTCTTACCTTTCACTGAGGTCATCCAGGTGTTGGCCCAAAGCCAGGACATTGTAGCCTTCCCTACGAGCCGCAGCATAGATCCGACCTCGCTTCATCCGGCTGCAGAAACTGCAGATAGAAGCGCACTCGTAGGGCAAGTTCTCTGCTGTCTCCAAGATACCTGGGGTGTCATGGATAAGAAAATATTTAAGAGTTACTGATTGTATACTGTTAATAGCACCCTGCAGAATTAAATCTACCAAATAGAATGGGCGAAGCAAACTCTCTCTATCGACCAAACAAAAGTCACCTTCACTGTGGGTATGTGTTGCATCCCCACGAAATCAGGTGCCCATCAATTCAAGGGGAACAGAGTTACCAGCCTTTTTCTGAGTCCCAGACAATTTTTATCATGAACGTTTTTTATGACCTAGTGCCTTCTATATTCACTTAAAAACACATTTCACGGTGCATTATACAAAAAGACATTGTTTGAAAGAAAAAGAGTGCCATTTGGAACGCCAGGAAACAGAAGTGCTTAATTTCTTTCTAATTTTCCTTCTTATGGTGGGCTACTCTTATGTAATCAAAATTGCAAATATCTCAATTTCGAAACATGATAAAATGATAATTTCATCACAAGGAGCAAGAGAAATGTTCAAGGTTTAACATGGTACCAATAACTGAAATGGCCCAAAAATTGATGAGCGAGTGATTTCATTGCGCTGCAACACATATAGCTTGTGATGAAGTGCAAAAAATACCTGAAGAAAAAAAAAAGCTGGGCAGAAAAGCAACTACACATTGTCTGGTTAAAAATTTGTGTCATGAACTTTTGATTGGAGTGCAGATAACCCACATGCATTTAGAGCCTAAGTAACTGGGGTAAAAAAGAAAAATACACACAACATACAAAAATCATCTTTTAAACTCTTAAAAGAGGTACCTTCATTCCAACTAAGTTTAAATAAGAGACAACTTGATTTCTAAAACATGCTACCAAGGGTAAAATGAATTAAACTTGAGAAACGATAATTGATTCGAATTGGTGATAAAGACTAGTTAGTTAGTTAAAAGTTAGTTGTTTATAGAGGCGCCAGCATCTTTGGCTGTTTTAGCCTCTTGGTAATATATGTACTGTGGTATTTTTTCCCTGAGGGTCATTCCATCTGTATTATGTCTATGCATGTCCTATTGAGGTCCTTTTTCGCTAGGTGTATTCATGTTTAGGGAGGGGTGAGGTTTGGAATGATGGGGAGGCGTGGAGGAAAATCTTTTTTAAAAAGTGGGGGTGGTGGAGGAGGGGGATGAAGGAGGAGAGAGAGGGGATAGGAGTAGGAGGATGAAGCGTTTTAAAAAAATGGCAACACATTGGGGAAGAGAGTTCTAATTTTAAACTTTTTGACTTTCTCAAAGAGTGACACAAAGTCATAATCTCACCTTGAGACTCATAGAAGTAAGGCACACCCAGGGAAGCCAAATAGGGCTTGAGAGGACTCGGGTCGTATGCCGGGGTTTGAGGATCCACTGTGACTGCTCCCAGCTCGAAGCCAATGCCCTGAAATGGGAGACAGAGCAAAAGAAATATAAATCATGGTTTGGTTTGGTTACCAGTTTTATGTCCCCTGTAAAAATGTAAGGTCATTTAAGAGACGGACTACTTCGGCTCTGCCTGTTAGGGCCAACCGGGCTGAGAGGAAAAAAATCCATATCGTCCCCGCTCGAGATTGAACTCGGGTCTTCCGCATGGCAGGCGAAGAGCCTCACCATTACACCATAGTGCCAGTCATAAATCATGACTTTTCTTGATCCTAGTAGGGAAATTTATCTTACGCTGTCGGTGAGTTCATGAATACGTCAACTAATCTCAACAATGCAAACAATATGTGAACAAATTCAAGAAAACAATACACAGCAATTAGTTCAGTCTTTTATTGTGGCTCTTTCATTGGATGGGCACAAGCTCTCAAATAAAACCCAAGTGAACTAAAGCAAGATTGAAAATCATAAGTCTGTTGATGTCATACAAAAGAAGTTGAAATAGTGGTTTGGCAAATGTATCACCAGTTGGCTGGAATTATGGAAAAAGTACTAGTCTGGCGCATGTTGGCGTACTCTGACTAGTTCTGACATTAAGGTCATGCGCAATCTAGTTCCATTTCTGGTTTTGGTTTTATGCCAACTTATGACGATGGAAAGTCATGTAAGAGGTAGGCAACTTCGAGCAGATGTTGAACCCCACTAATCAGAAAATCCCTGTAGCATCCTACCTTGCCCTTGGCGTAGAACTGAAATTGTCTCATGGTGTGTAAAAGGGACAGAGAGTCTTTGCCACCGGAGAGACACACAAGGACTTTGTCTCCGTCTCGGATCATTCCAAACTCTTCCAAAGCCTGTAGCAAGGAAAAAAATGTCAGCATGTTAAGTTGTCACGGTAACACTGTTGATGGCACTACAATAAAAATATGGCTTGTTGTTTTGTTAAGGACATTACAGCGGTACCAACACTGAGTTCATTTCAGCACCAGAAAATAAATTACGACAATATAATAAGAACATTTAGAAACATTGTCACTAATATAAAAAATAATATAATAGATATATTTATCTCTATGAATATACTGGCTGGGTCGCTGGCTTTGCTTGAGTAATAATGGGAACATGATACGATGAAAGAGAGAGAGAGAGTGAGAGAGAGAGAGAGAAAGAGAGAATACATAAAGAGCATGATCCTGATCCCAGGTTCGATCTCATTCCCTGTCCTAAGAAGATAGGGGGTCTAAATCCTCATAGTAGGCTGCATACATGCATAAGTGTTTGTAGTTCATGTCAGCGCGTGCCGGAAAGTTGAAAGACGCACACCCGTCGAACGCATGTCTATTGTTTCGTTTGTCAGTGGAATTATTATAAAGGCCAAAGAGGGACAGGAACTTTTTGTGAAATATATTTTTCTTAATTCAGGAAATAATAAATAAAAAATAGAAGGCCATCATAAGGACCTATCTATCATTTTGCAGGCTTCCTCCAACTTTCAACTCTGTAGCTGTTGTACTTTTATGGGAAAAGTGACACATGTGTTTCCAAGTTGCCAAATATATAATAGATATACTACACTTTTTCTATTTAGAAACATCGTCACTAATGATGTATTACCGAGTTCAACAGAATTACCCCCCCCCCCCCCCCCCAAAAAAAAAAACAACAACAACCCACCAAGCAACAGAGAGGATACACTGACAATGAAGAGAAAAAAAACCCTGAGAAAATGTCTACTTACTGTGACGGTTGGCTTGAAGATATGCTTCGGGGGAGAGAACCACCTGACAGCTGACAGGCTGCCGTTCTCCAAGCCTGCCGACAATGTCGCCTCACTCTTCACAGAATCTGATTTTAGAGTCTGTCTCTTCACAAATGGACAGGCAACTACTGGTACGTTGTCACCCGTCGCAGTTGGCACTTTTCCATCCACAACTAGGCAGGCTTGCCCTGCGTCTCCACCACCGCCCCCTTGATAGTCAGAACATTGCGCCTCAGTGGGTGGAATCTCAGACATCTTGCTATGTGAATTGCTGGGAACTGGAGTCCTCATCTTTGGGTCGCTATCAACAATGTCTGCGATTCTGCTAGAACTGGCAGAGGGGGAAGAAGGGAGGATCTCTGACGATATCACAGTACTGGCGTGATCCCTTCTCTTTGGGCCCTGTTGTTGGGGAGTTTGTGGGTCGGTCTGTGACATGGACTGGGACAAATCATTCTCAGAATTCACACTTTTATCGGAACCAACGCCCTGAGTGTCATAAACCATTTCAGTCTGAGCTACTGTTCTTTCTTTAGTATTTGATTCAACGTTTAGCATATGCTCAACATTGTCCGAACCATTTGAGTCAATGGAAAAGTCTTTAAAACCTTCACTGAGAGCTTCAACAAGACTTTCAGAAAATGAAATCCCAGTTTCTTGTTCCAGAACTCTCTCACTATGCACACAATCACCGGGCACTTGGGAAAGATTGGGATCACTCACTACATCAGTACCCTCTACTGTTAATGATTCACGAGATTCCTGAACATAGCCAAGCCGATCCAGGAGAACTGATGGACAGAAGGGAAGGTCAAGAGGTGAGACTTGAGCAGGCTGACCGCCCTGTAGACAGTTGTTGGCCTCACTGGGCAGCAGGAACCAGCGGAAACTCTGGGCGTGTTCGTCAAACATGACGCTCTGGTCTGGCACTTTCTGCCTCAGCTGGAAATGTAAGTCGACTACTATTGAAGGCTTTTAAAGAAAGGGACAACATGCACTTTGTTTGTTACACATGAAAAGTGAATGTAGAAAAAAATATTACAAAATGGAACAGTCAAAAACTGAACTTTTTTTGCCCTATCAGCAGAATAAATCAATAGAGGAAAGTGAAAAAGAAGAAAAAGAGTAGCAGTATCTTCTGACTGGCAAATAAAGAGCTTTGACTGGACATGGTTGCCTTTTTGCTAACAGGCTAAAGCTTGGGATGAATATTTTGGTTATCTTGAAATCCTGTTTTGTTTCAAATTTGTTGTGTAACATTTCGTTTGCTTGCTAGGATATTTAAATAGAAGGTTAATGAGTTGTGTTTCCTAGTGATAGAAAGCAAAAGGTGGGTAGGCCTACACACATTCCTGATAAATTGATTTACATTGGCAATTGATTGTCAGTACTTAAAGTCCAAAAACTTGAAGCATTTTGGCCCTAAACACAAATTTACCTTTTGTGCCTGCCTGAAAATATCTTTTGCCTTGTCCAAACAATCCTGAAAGGAACAGATAGAAAACAAATCTAAAGAAAACACAGTTTGTAGTTGTACTTAATACTGTACATATTTGTACAGTCAAATCCGCTTTAATTCAACACATTTGGATAGATAGAAATGGTTGATTTTAAGCAAGTAAGATTTTATCTGTTTTTAATTGTTTGTTTTTTGGTTCTATGCCACTTATAACACTTTAAGGTTATTTAAGAGGTGGGCTATTTCAGCCCTGCCTGTCAAGGTCAACCTGGGTTGAGGACATTACACATCCCAGCAGAGACACAGAGATGCTTCTGCAACCCAGGGATCAAACTCCCATCCTCTGCATGATAGGCAAAGAGCCTAACCATTACAGCATAGACGCCTGTAGACAGAATAGAGAAAGGTAAAAACAGGGAAGGAAGCTTGATAACAACCACGAAAAGCGAATAAATACACAGAAAAGTCAGACTTAAAGATAAAAAAAATGCATGACCCCTGCATTTGCTTACTTTGAAACATAGTACGAAGGCACGACCGTGAAATAATGTTCCTCCATTCTACGCTATTTCGACAGTCTCAAAATATTATTACATAGTGTTGACATTGAAAAAGAATATAAGTGCACACTGTAGCATTTGACTTTTTTTTTTAACAAAAAGGGAGGCTGGTTACACCATCTCCTTAATATTTACACTCTGTTAATAGGTCCTACCTGGTAGGAGGTAGGAAGAGGTCCCTTGATGTGCTGCGCCGGTGTCTGGTACCTCATCTTCCCACTGTCATAGGAAATATGGCCCAACCACTTGCGATCCTTGAATGTCTGCAAAAAGAAAAAAACAAACAATAACACATTTATCCCCACCGAAATATGTGGCATACAAGGGCACACTTCGCTTGTACACAGGCTTTTATCATACTATAGGGTTTCTTTATTACAATAATATCAATGAACAAGTTCATTAAAACGAATGCTTCTTGCTGGTCAGAAAATATTTATCAATATTAACAAAGAAAATTAATTCATAAAGAGTGAGGCAGTGAAGCGGTTAACAATGATAATGAAAGAGAGCAGAATGGAAAATGATGAGTGTTGTACAGTATTAACCGGGTTACTGTACCTGGAAAGAACAGAAGAAAAGTAGACAATGTATATAGTGAACCACACATTGGTATGTAAATAAAAGTTACACATTTGTTTACCTGGAAATTTTTCTGCCTCCACTCTCCCGTCTCTGGATTAAACAAATACTGAAATACAAGAGGCAAAGTTTGTACTTGTTGAGAGGAAGAATTAAAACCTGTGTATTTTCAAGTAGCCTACACCATGTAAAGATCATTGTAATAAAAGACACTTATTTACTTGGGATAGGCACTTCAAAAGCAAGAAGGTATAGATATATGATAACTAATTATGCCATCACCAATAAGAGCAATTCAATAATTGTCATCTGTGTGAGAACAGCACAGTGTCTATATTGTTCATCCAATGCTTATATATATGTGTTTATGCGCATGTTTTCTTGCGTTAATAAGATGTATTTACTCTGCCACAACAAAGAGATACTTTTCTCATATACATACATAAAATATACACACATTCGCATTAATAACAAAAATGACAAATACATACAAGTGAATGATACACTCACACACACACACATACACACACACACACACATGCAAACTCACAGACCTGTGGCAAGAGTGTCCATGCATGCTGTGCTACCAAGCTCACAGCTTCTAGTACAAAGTCCACACATGGTTCATCCAGGAAGTAGGGCAGATTGATACGCACAAAACCAGGTCTGTTGGAAAGGTGTCCAATGGTCAGAACTCAGAACACTTAATAAAAGCTCACTAAAAGCTTTTAAGCATTGACAAATACAAACTACATTTGCATACATCACACATTTTCTGTGATTTTTCCCAACATAATAATTTAAGCCAAACAGTTATCAAAGTGGATTTCAAAATCATTCAGTTCCAGAAACATCTAAATTTCAATATGCATAGGATCACTTCAAGTGCCTCCACCAAGGACACAATGTTGGGCTAGAGTTGGGATTTGAAGCAGTATCTACAAAGAGCAGACCACGCCACGAGAATGCCCACACTAATCTGAAGTGCCCAAACGATTTGAGGCCCAATTCACAAACTCACCTCAGAATTTCTCTGTGAGAGTACTCTCCCTTTCTTCTCAGGTGCACACGATCAAGCCGACTGCAGAAACATTGAGAAGTATGAACAAAATTGAAATGTATAGGCACAACAAGATATTGTTCATTTGCATTCTATATAAAGGGGCTAAACCCAATGAATCTTTGAGGAGGAGAAAAAAGAAATATTTACATTGTCAATTCAGAACACTGTATACATATTATTATGTATGTGCATTTCTAAATGAGCATAAGGAACATCTTGGAGCAAAAATTAATGTAAAGAGCAAAAAACCAAAATTGTAGTGTAGCTCTTTTCTTTAATAAAAAAAAAGACACAAAAAAGCCCAAGATTAAAACTATGGCACAGTCCTTTTTTTTAAAAACAGAAACTAAAGAATTCCAACTTGAGCTAATAAAAATATCATTCTTGACATGACACCTCATCCTCTCTCCTGCTCACCTGTCCTCTGCAATGAGTTCTTCAATCTGCTTTGCCTTATCCTCAGAGAGACCCAGGAGATCCTGTATACAAAACAAGACAAAAAAAAAAGACTAATGTAATATACATGTCATAAAAAAACCTGGGATTTTTTGTATTCAGGCTCCAGACTTTATTACTGAACAGATTTCAATCATTTAGGGCTTAAAAAATTCGTCTCGATCTTGACTGTGTGCTTTGCTGGCGTAATCAGTAAAACTAACCAGCATTTGCATGTTATTATTTTTTATATTTTTGAAAAAGTCTATTCTCAACTGTATGTATTCAACTTCTCCATACTTTCACTATGAAAATGGCTTTCAGATCAAGTGTTTATGTGTGCGTTTATGAAAAATCGGAAAAATTGTGCTCTCACTTCTGGGCGATTGGGAGAAGTCCCATACAGTAATAAAAATTGAATCAGCAGTACAGAAAGAGGCTGAGAGCAAAAAGGGGGGGGGGGGGGGGGGGTGTAAATATTAAGGAGGAAGAGAGAGCGGGAGAGGGAAGGAAATGGAGATTTTGGTTTAGTTACCAGCTTTATGTCCCCTGCAACACTGTATGGTCATTTAAGAGACTGGTTACTTCGAACGTGCCTGTCAGGGCCAAGCCAGGCCGAGAGAGAAAAAATCCCAGCAGAGGAAAAAACCCAGATCATTCGTGGTCGGGATTGAACTCGGGTCTTCCGCATGATAGGCGAAGAGCCTAACCATTACACCACAACGCCGTTTAAAAAATGGGCTACTTTGACTCTGCCGGCCAGGGCCAACCCAGGCTGAGAGGGAAAAAATCCCGGCCGAAAAAAACCTAATGGAACTTGGGTCTTCCGCATGACAGGCAAAGAGCCTAAGCATTACACCACAGCACCGGCTCTGCATGGTAGCCTATACATAAAAACAGGTGAAAACTTCACATTATGAATACCTTTAGAATGTATTGAAATATCACATAATGATATGGGGCTTTTGTATTCATGAACAGTAGGCCTCTGTAAATTAACATCCTTGATCCCTTTCCCTGTTCCATAAGTGTCGTTCTTATATGATGATGACAGATAACAATGTCTCCTTTTTCTCTGCTTTAATATTTTGCAGACATGCACCATTTCAACCATATTTTTTGTTCTAACTAAAGTAAACACCCGTCTTACACATGCAACAAAGGAAACAGTACCACTTTCAATGCCCTTACCATGGTGGAGGTCAGCTACGACAGTATAAAAAAGCACAATCTAAATCTCTTACCATGGCGTAAGGCCCTGCACAGGCGCAGCCCCCGCGAGCCTGGATGCCAAAGAGGTCATTGAGGAGAGCGGCCACAAAGTTGTGATGGAGGAATCGACTGGTGGCCGGGTGGTGGACCAGGAAAGAGAACACAGGCAGCTTATAGACTTCTGTAACAGCTGGGCCAAGCATGATGAGATTGGGGCAGTCTGACCAGGCTTTTGTGGCTTTGCTGGGGGTCAAAGAGGAGATTGTTTATTGTTTTTGTTGAGGTTGTAAGGCGCTATTGACACTATATGGTTATTTCAGTGATAGGAAACAGAAGCGGACAACAGTAAAACTTAAAAAGAAGAAAATGGGGCATACAACACTAAAATTCCCATCAAAATTAAAGAGAGGGCGGAGATTACCAAATGAAGCTCAAAACATAGAAAGAAGTAGGATCAAACCACATTAAAGCTCCTGCAAACCATCCACCAACCACCAACAAGGAGAGATTGCTTAGAGGATAGGGAAGCAAAATAACGTATCTGAAAATTGCCACTGTTCAGGAGAAGTAAGGAAGTGATTGCTAAACAACGTCACGGTACAGATATAATGTGCCGCTCAGATTGCTTTCTGCATACAATCCATTTCATTTGTTATGAGTACACGCAGATAGATAAAGATTGCAAGACTGTTAGGAAAGCCTACATCCGTAAATAGAGAAATGAAGGAAAGTGATATCTTTCAAATGTCATAGCTATTTGAATTTAAAACGAATCACAGATTGAGCTATTTTCAGCTCAAATTAGATGAAAATTGGATATAAGAATTTTGGACTATACGTGGAAAGTGAACTGCATAGACGAATGGTAATTCGTGAGCTGATATTTTGTTGCCAACAGGAGCAATAAAAAAGGAACAAACTCCAATAAAAAGCTCACTTGAGCAGCCAGCGATCTCGCTCCTGTATGGTCTCACACCCAACTGCCTCCTTTAGCTGAAACACCAGACCTGCCCTGATGGATTCCACAATGGCCGGCGTCCCTCCTTCCTCTTTCACCTCTGCCTCCTGCAGGTAGCGTTGATGTTCTCGCCGCACCTGGTAAATTATCATTGTAAAGAGTTAGTGTTGATTTTGTTTTTACACCACTAGATGGGCGCGCTTTCTGCGGATCGGCAGATGGTTCTGCGCCATCTTCAGATCGCGCTTAACAGTTGCAAGGGTTCAAATTGTAGTAAAGACTCAAGGGTGTCACAGAACACAGAACTTTCATACAGTTTACTGCTGTAGGTGAGAAGTGGCCTTTAGGCAGGTTTGACTGTAGCCTAGGGCTATATCATCAACTTTTACAAAGCAGTTGCTGCACGCAGGAGTAGAAGAAGAAAGCTGAAGCAGCCCCTACCAATTACCAAAAAGAAGGCAATTTTAAAATTTCATTAAAAAAATGCATAGAAATTAAATGACTGACAAAATTCAGGGTAACAAATAAGGAGTTCATACATAATATAACCATCTCACCATTCACATATTTCAAAAAGCCTGCAAATCTCCCATGGCTTCTAGGTTTGACAGACAGATATATCACAGCCATATACCCTTATATTTTAGAGCAAAAGCAACATTGCAGATCCAGAAAAGGCCTTATTTGGTAGCTACACTATCAACTATGTCCCCATGACAAACTGCATGAGCTAGTGAGACTACCACATGACATATTTTACACAAAATTTCAAGCCAGGACAACTTGCTCTATTACAAATGATTTTGGAGCACTCACAAAAAAGACAGTGCCCCCACCACAGCCATGCGGCACTGGGTTCCTGAACAGGTTCTTCTTGGCAATCAAAACACCTGAGGACGAAAATCAGCATACAGTTAGAGTGCATCCACAGAGGAAGCTAAGTTCTCTGGACTGATTTGATACTGTGCTACGATGTGATGGCTCAGTTGTATTTACAGATATTTACAGCCTCCTCTATTTTTACCTTGTTCAACCCTCACATTTTTTCTCCTTCATCTCTCTCTCACTCACACACAATTTGAGTTGGAGAATATCTATGGAAGAAGCCAAGTTATGACACTATGTTATCCTGTAATAAATCAATGTGTTTTCAGACACTAGAAATTTCTTCTTCTTCCTCTTCTCTTTCAATGCCTTGTCTACTCTTTCAACTAATTTTCTGACTCTTTCTCCCACTTTCTCCTTTGTCTCCTCCAAATCCCTGCTACTCTTGTCACCTGCCTTGCTTCTCTTCTCTTCATCCTTGTCTACTCCTTCTCTTTCAACCACATCCCTGATCTTAGGGTAGGTAAGATCAAAACACCTTGTCTTCTCCGATAAGGCCGAAAACTTCAGAGGCCCCGTATGTACATTGCGCACGTTAAAGATCCCTTGGTGGTTGAAAATCGAAAAGAGTGGGCTTATTAGGCTGCCGCGCGGGCAAAATTAAACAAATTAATCCCTACCCAAAAAATACTTTGGAATGGTTGTGGGTGCCGAAATGACCTTATAGAGTCGATGGAGCCCTAAAACCCTAACCAAACAAACAAATCAGACACTAGCAGCCTCCTCTATCTTGATCTTGTCCACCCTCCACTCTTTACCTCTATCATCCGTCTCTTCTAACACTCGCTCACTCATGCTTTCTAAAGGTAGGAGTAAATCCAATGAAGAAGCCGAGATCCCCGCTCCCCACGTTTGACGAGCATCTTTGTCTCTCCAATAGAATATAGTGCCCCTGACCCTGACAAATTGAAGTAAAATCTACAAAGACTCCTCACCTGGAGTAGATGTCCCTCCGACAAACTTGTGCACAGAGAAGTAAATGGCATCTTTGTACACCAGATCTTGAGTTGGTCTGAGAGAGAGGAAAACCCCCCACACGTTATCAATCAGTACATCCAGATTATTCATTCTAAGATAATTTCATGAGAGGTGGAACTTTCGTTTTCTCGTTCCATGCGAGATTGGAACTATGAAATGCCCCCAGCAGATTCAGTAAGAACTGGCACTCAGTTTGGTAACTTTTAAAAAAAGAACTTCTTCTCCAGCATTCCAATGTAGTAACTAATCATGCAATCAGACGTCTAGCTCAGGTCTTTTCGGGAGCTCCACAGCTTCTGTCTCATGTTGGTTCCTTCAGGCCAGAACTGGCATTGTAAAATTTTGAAGGTTGGGCTGTCTTGGAGAATGTGTTGTGGGGATTGAATCCCTGTATTACAGGGTCATTCATTTGTGGGTGAGACTTTCAATCTGACAGGTGGCTCAGTATTTGAAAAAACAAAAAAAGGATCTTCCAAGACATTTTACAATAGTGTCGTGCTTGTCCAAGACCGAAATTAAGACTCAGTTTGTTCTAACCAAGCGGCTGGGCTTGGAAAATCAGTAAATAAGCTTAATCCCTCCTGTTCTACTTACTAATTTATTATCAAAGATAAGTTTTAATAGAGTGGCATATGTAGTCTAGTGGTTAGGCTTTCAAACTCGTCGTAATTGGAAGGTTGCAGGTTCGAATCCCAATGTCTTTGGGAAAGGCACTTAACATAAATTTTCCTCAATTCACTCAGGTGTTAATGGGTACCCGGCTATAGACAGCGAAGGATCTTGTCCGTAAGTTAGTGTTTGGCAGCTTGCACTGTAAACTTCCCAGCAATTGGGAAGGTCTCTGAATCACTTTGGTCTGCCATGGGTAATAATGATTGTTAAGCGCATAGAGCCAGTATTGGGATATGCGCTATATAAATGCAATCCATTATTTTATTATTATTAGGAAAAAAAAATGTGAGAAATAACAGTGGAGAATTTGAGCATGACATTAAGTAACGTAAGCACTAACCAGTACACATATAAAAAAAAATCTTGGTGTCATTCCTGTACAAAAAATTAGAGATCCTTGTGATTTCCAAGAAAAAATCCCCAAAGCATTATGAAACCATATCCCACAGAGCCATCAACACAGTAGAATTGTTCCAGTGCCAGGAAGTAAGGGAAGAAAAAGGTGACATTAAGAAAGTCATTTAATTAAAAAACACTTTAAATAACTGTTTCAGTAGGTAACGTGGGCAAAGAGAATGCTCAACGAGGCATTAGGATTTAGTGAGTCTTACCCTCCAACATAAGGGTTCATGTCAATCTTGACATAAGGTGCCGCCGCGGCATAGTCCCAGAACGCCAGCGCCCCATGCTTGTGCAGGCACACAGTCACAGAGTCTACATCAATGAGAATCCCTGTTACATTTGATGCCGCACCGAACAAGCCAATCAGTTGTCTCCCCTGGCTTTTGTAAGCCTGCAATGGAAAAGGATGAGGATGATTTGATTTGGTTAGTTCATACGTCCCTACTAATACTGAAAAGTCATTTCAGAGACAGACTACTTTGACCCTGCCAGTCTAGGCCAACCTGGGCTGAGAGGGAGACAACATCAACATCCCGGCAGAGATATCAGATGCTCATCAAACATGCAGACCGAATTCCCATCCTCTGAGCAATAGGCCAATTCTTGCTGGAATTTGTGTTGTTTTAAGCCCAGGTTGGCCCCGACAAGGTACAAGTAACCTGCCTACCTCTAAAATGACCAGTCTAACCATCATACCATAAATATCATTAATCTATGGTAAGAAAGTCAGTTCTTGCCTTGAAAAGATGTTAAAATATCTGAACTCTTACAGGAAAAATGTCCAAAACTTAATACATTGATGTACTATTCAATCTGACACTAAGGCTTTTGACACAAGTATACCCGAATAAAGAAAACCTTGAAGAAATACAATTTTCCAGCCCAATCTGCCAACCCTCATTGAGAAAAACATGCAACTGAACAAAACTCACCATTAATTTTCTTTCCAAGTCAGAGATGTCAATACCTCCATGTTTGTTTTCTCGGACTCTGACAACCTGAAAAATACAAAATCAGAACTAAAACTGATGGTATTAAAACATTGAGCCTGAGCTACAGTCCTTCCAAGCAGAAAATAAAAAGTCTTTTCTGGACAAAGTTTGATTCCATTTCAGTTAAACTTTGAAATCTTCAAACTAAGAAAATTTGACTTAGTCTATTCAGGCATCATTTTCTTTCAAGATGTAGTGCACTTTTAATAGATCAAGGGAACTTTTCCCTGTTACAGAGGGCTCTTTTCCACCTAACAGGTGGCTGGTATTCAAACATCAGTCTGCTAGGATACCCCCAGGTTTAATATCCATTGCTTGTCTTGAGAAAAAAAAAAAATCTATTTTCTCCCTCAACGACAGATCAAATGTTGGAGAAAAAATGGAAATGGATAAAGTCAACCTTCCTTGAACTCAACAGTTTATTTTGATCCCGAGCTATTGACTTTAAGTGGATTTGATGTTATATAATTTTTTTCAATAATAGGGCTCTTCAAGTCTTTTAATTATGAGGATTTGTTTTTTTAACAAAACTATTTGTCATCTTTTTTAATCAGCATAATACACACCACATGGAAGAGAAAATAAGTCCTCATAGAAATATTTTAAAAACTGTTTTATGTGGTTAGCACCTTACAACAGCTCATTGATGATTTTATTTTTATTAGAGATACATTACTCACTTTCCCACCTGCCTCTTTCCAGGGCAACATGTTGGAATGATGTTCATAAGGCCCCGTGAACACAACCTGCGGAAAAAAGGAAGCACTATGAGAAAGCATCCTAACACTTATGACATGTATGAAAATTGGACAAAGGGTAAATCAGTATATTTCCTACAATCAGAAATTAACTTGGTGTACATACTGAAGGCAATACTCACAACTATGTAAGTAAAATTTGATCAAATTTACCGTAAATAGACCCCCAAGAAAGAAAAACAGGGACAGAAAGTAATGAAGGATTTGTACACTGTTTGACATTGTGGTTTACCTCTTACCCATTTTCACTGATTTATATTCCCCCCCCCCCCTTATTTATTTTTGTTTGTTTTCTATGTAGTGGCATCAATAGTCTAATGCTTAGACTGCCTGACTCGAAATAAAAAGGTTGTAGGCTCGAATCCTAGCATGTTGGTATGCTAGCGCCTGTGAAATGGCTGCTTGCACCGTGTACTTCACAGGAAGCTGAGATTGTTTTGGGTCTGCTGGGGAAAAAATATGGATTGTTAAGCGCCTAGAGCTGTGTTACAAAATTGGGAACTATATAAATGATCTACATTACCAATATTATTATTGTTATATATGCCTTCAACATGTTACGCGTTTTAAGACATGTGTGTATATCAACAATGTCAACCTTGAACGTGAATAACTTATGGTCAATAAAAAACAACAACTAAGTGAGTAACTTACAGGACTATTTTGTAGATGAAGGCTATGAAGTAGCTTGTGAACTGCTCCTGTCGTACCACTGCCCACGAAGATGACTGAGTCGTGCTCACTTGCATTGCATGAGTTACGAATAATATCCCTGACGGAGAGCAAAAATGTCAATAAATATACCAGAAAACATAACCGGTTCTTTTTCCCGTTTTAGTGGTACTTTATGGCACTATTGATGCCATGAGCAGGGTCCCAACCAAATTCTTGAATTTTTTTTCAAGACCCCAAACATTTTTTCAAGACCCCAGTTCGCGGGGAAAATGCGGTCGCCGCCTGTCAAGAATGGTCCCGAAAAAAGCCCATTTATCAATGAATTTCTTTAAAAAGAGGTGGCAACTCGATTTGGAAAAAAACAACTGAACTTTTCCGGAGCAATATACATGTATGATTTATCCATATTTTATGGACTACCTTTATATCAAGAAGAAGAATC
>JAUKPP010031863.1:0-10520 GCA_032273245.1 Phyllaplysia taylori | reverse complement strand
CCCCCCCCCCCCCCCCCCCCCCCCCACCTAAAAATAAAAGCTAGTTGTTTAAAGAGGTGCCAATATTTTGGCTGTTTTAGCCAAACCCAAACAAACCAATCAATTTCTTTCTGTTCAAGTCCTCTGTTTGGCTGTGACATCATGGCGGGTGTCCTGAAACTGTATTTGACAGCTCTGTCTGACTTGCAGTCATCCTTCTCCTACTTGGCACTTGTAGGTGTATACATAGTTGATAGTGCTGTAAATTCTCAACAAAACAGCCAACAGCCTGTTGATACTCGACATAATTTTAAAAGAACATTGATAACATTAACATTAGTTCATGCAATTTTGCTCGGCAAGATAAAGTAAATTTATGATTTTTATCTTGAAAAAATATGAGACATTTGTGTTGTGACCCGATATGATCAGACACTTGTCAATTTTTGGGCATTCGTTGCATTTTTCAGGGAAAACCAGGTTATTTTTCTGATATTGTTTCATGCGATAAATGTCTCAGCATAGATCACAGTGAGGTTGAGGTTTCCTAGTTTTTTCACTTAATCAAGTCTTTCCTCACTCCGTTGTGCAGGATGAAGCACAGTGGAGCCTTTGATTTAACGAGAATATTGGACTGTTCCCGACAATCTCGTTATGTCTGAGGATCACTGTGTTTATTTCAGTATTTTCAGTAATTCAGTTTTTGCTCATCTCCTTATAGTACATGGCCATTTTAAATTTTTTTTTTTTATTGTTAGCAAGACTGATCACTACGGCATGGGCCTGTATCGCAAACCCTAGTCATTTTACACTTTCTCTGCCTCACATGTAGGATTTAGTTTTGCAGACTGGACCAAAAGTTAAATGTTTTAGTACAGTATAAAATGTGGTGTATTTTATTCAGACCTCAATGCAACGTAAGTTTGTTAACATTTTTTTAAAAATAAAATTGTTTTATAAATTAAGGACCATCTTTTTTTATGAAAATTATATTTTGTATTCAATATAACAACGAAATTGATTTTATGTGGTATTTGATTGGACTAACATTAACCTTCGAGCAAGAGGTGTAGCCAGCAGTAAATGATGGAAGATTTTGTCTCTTGATTAACTACTGCAGTATTTGAAATGCCTTAGATTACTTAGTAAGTATAAAGTTAGTTGTTTTTAGAGGTGCCAGCATCTTTTGATGTTTCAGCCTCAAACACCTTAGAAGTTGCAGCTTGTGTTCTTCCTAAAGAGTCGGAAGATGTTTCCAAATATCCTCATGTCTTCGGACTAATTATGGATTGAAAGCACATTGAGCTCAAATTTCTTATCATAAATCATATGTTGTCTTCATGTCATGGAAGGCTGTGTTGATAACAAAAAAACAAATGTTGGGTCTACTCTTTCTGCTTTCAAATTTTTCCCTTAAGGATGGGTCCCTCTTTTCTACTGTAGCCCTAGCAAGAAATTTTCTAGACTTTTTTATCAAAAAATTTGTGTGGCTTATGTAAACGTTGAAGGCAGCTACCAATTGTGGCCAGAGGGCTGAGTGACCACTGGATGACCACTTCCTCTTGTATTGATGACCTATCAGGGACTTGTGCAGCAGTTTTTTTTATGGTTCATATTGTTAGGATTACATTGCTCACCATTCACACGGCCAGGGGTACGTGATATACTCTTCTAAACGAGAAGTGCACAAATCACGCTATTACATTCATTTGTCTAACAGGTCAATAACTTTTAAGTGTAATTGATCAAACAATCAATACTTTTGGACTTTTCTGAAGAAGACTTGAGTTTCTGGAAATGGAAGAGAACCCTACCAACGCAAACATGTCCTTTCTATCTTCCATAATCACACTCTAGAAATGCGGGTCTAGATTATTTATGTGTTTCTTGTGTAGAAGAGTATACAGTACCATAACTCATATTGCTCTAATCACATTGTTCATATCGCTAAGGTCTCGTTGGTCACTTTGTCTGCTAACTATACATCATCCGTGTCCTCTGACTGCTGGCATTCTGTACAGTCCACAGTGAGACAGACTTTGTTACCAACTTTTACCGAGTCTGTTCTCACATTTTACCTCCTCACATTACATTAATTTGCACATAAATTGCACTGTAAAAATTTGCCTCATTTCATGCTCGTTATGTGCAATTTAACACAAGATCAAAAGTTTTGCTTTTTATATTTGCATGACTTCCAACACTTCATTCAACCTCAACAGTGAACAAATACCATTTTGTGCTGGATTTGTGCATGTATGTGTAAAGTCGGAGTAAATCTGTGGTTGAAATCAAATAGAAAACAAGGCATGTTGTGTTTTCATTTTCAGTGGGAATTACATGTAAACATAAAATGTTTTTTATGAATCAATTGCCATTAGTTTTGGCCGTAGATATTTTGTAGGATTTTAATGGGTGTTTTTTTGGTGAGTAGATCCTATTACGTTGGTCACAAAAGAATTATGGTTTGTTTAGTAATATTTTGAGGATCTAGTTTGATTTCGATGAGCTATCGATACTGTCATAGATTTGTTGATTGAACCAATGTGTTCTTGTTGGAACACACAAGAAATAGGGAAATCTAAGGAGCCTATAAAACAAGTAGATAAATGTGAATTGAATGAGATGAGCGTATGATTTTTTATCTTAAGATGTAGCATTTATAAGTCTTTGTGATATCATTTACTAATATTTATGTTTGACTGTTTGCACTCTCGGAGAGCATGAGAATCAAGTCCAACTGTCATTAAGCAAGTACATTTATCAGAAATATAATGGATACTTCCTTATAACAATTACGGTAACATTATGACAAAGGGATTCATACAACTAATTCATTTATCGTCTAGTTGTGATAAAGGTATTCTTTTTTTTTATTAATTGTATTTTTTTCATAAAAACTGGCATATTTATTTCTGGTGGTATTTCAATGGGACAAATATTGCAAAAATTGTTGTTAAATTTTGCCACTTTGTGGCCACACCAACAATTATTGGCTGCTGTAATTCTCAAAACATGCAAGTCCAGAGAAGAAACAGTATAGACTGACGCAGTTAGAGAATTACGTCGGTAAAATTACTTTATCAGTACCTCACAAATTTGTTTCAGTATTTTCCCAAATTCTATTTTGATGTATTGACCACTGCGAGTGCTATGTAAATATTGCAGTGTGTTACGGTACCTAAGTATGTACTGACAACATGTTATTGCCTTAGATGTTGTTAACTGCTATTGTAGCGCGTGTTAATGTTAGGTGTGTTACTGTAGCGCGTGTTAATATTAGCTGTTACCGTACCGCATCTTGTGTTTCATCTTTTGTTTTGCTTTTTGTCTCTGAGAGAGCTCAACCCACTACACAGTATTTCACACACACATGACGGGAATTGGCGGGGTCGCAGTCGCCGAGTCTATTTTTGTCTACATTTCTCTGTTGTTGCTTTTGTCTGGGAATTATTGCTATATTATTGATATTTTGCTATATTATTGATATAATGACATATTACTTGTTCACATCATGAATTTCTTTGAAAAATGAATGTCAGTTTTTTCTTTTATATTTATTTTGTTTCTTTAGTGTGCATGCGTTTTCATACATAATAGTATTGATTTTAATGTTTTGGAGTTTCTGATCCTTCGTCAAAGCATTACGATTACTTCATGCTGATTTCATATCCCCCGGCAATGTTTTTGATGGTTTGTACTCGGGATTTGTTTAACTCCTTTACTTTTGATGTGTTGTACTTGGAATTTCTGTTGACTCCTGTACTTTTGATGCATTGGATTTGTTTAACTCCTGTACTTTTCATATTTTTTACTATGATCTAAAATGTTTTTAACAATTTGATGTTACATTTCAGTTTCATGATTTGGCTGACAGAAATTGTTCTTACATACACTGTACCATCGCAGCTTCAGGTCACACTGAAAACTGAATGTTTCTCCAGCAGTGCCAGGCTTTTAACTCAAGATCCAGTCTCAGAAAACCTTTTTTTCCAACAAATATTTAATGCCAGAATCCGGTTGCTCTTGATCCGATTTTGTCAATTGTCCTTTTACTGCTGCAGCATTTTTTTTAAAGAATTTCTTTATGGATTTTCATAAGCTGAGATTTTGGCAGATCAGTTATTAAAAACATGAGTACTATAATCATTTCCTATATTGGTTTGGTTTGGACATGACAGTGAGTTAGGGAGTTTAGGATGTTGGAAGAGAAAAACGCTCCAATTGCATTAGACTAATCAATCATTTTTATTTTTTTTAAGTGAAAAATTCCAAAATGTAAAAGCCCTTCCACTAGTGTCTCTTCTTTTGCAGTTACGACTGTCAATGTATTCATTCTTAGAAAAGCCAACATCTTTTCCGTTTGTTGAATAATTTCATCCCTTATGTATTATTTAAACATGAAGTAAAATAAGAGCCAGAGTAGAATTTCAGCAGGGAAAGTGTGATAGAAAACTTTAAAACTTCATTAAAAAAGTGTAAATATTAGGCTCGACGCTTCTGCATTTTGCCTTCTTCAGGGATCTTATATGATATTATTGATTGTTTAAAAACTTAAAATCCTATTGACTTAGGGCTTTTTTCGTTAAGACACCTGAATTTGTTAGTTAAAGACTCATCTATATGTGAAAAGGTACCCCAGTTGTTTATTTTCTAAAATGAATTCATTCTTTTCGTCTCCTTTTTTTTGTAAACCCTGTATTGTGTGAAAAGTTGCATCTCCTTACTCCCGTGAATCCTACATGATTATATAAGTCGTATGACTTGGGGAAAAAATTGTTTCAATTTCATCGGGAGCATTTCCGCTGTAAGGTCATCATATCATATTTATTATTGTTGTAATAATTTCTTGTCATGTAGTAAGTCAGCCATTGTATTGGGCTGATGTGTGGGTTTTGGCACGAGATCAGATAGTGTCATCCGTTGGTCGATTTTATTTATCAATGTACTTCATGTCGCATTGACGATTCATGTACTATTATTTTACTGACATTTTGTATGCTTTTGCTAAAAATCCTAAGATTTGTTATTTACGCTGTTTATTCATGTGTGTGTTTGTGTGCTTGGCGTATCCTGTGTCTCATTTACTCTGCTAATGTCCGGCTAATTTCCACTGTGTTTGTTGTATAAGCTAACAATTTGTTCTACACAATGTTTATTTCTTGGAGATTTTGTCTGCTTATTTCATGTCTCAGTAACTCCGCTATCGTCTGGCTAATTTTTATCGTATTTACTGTATTAGCCATGGATTTGTCCTTTACAACATTTTTTTCTTTTGTGCAGTTGCGTGCCTGTGTCAGTATTTGAGCATTGCTCAGAGTAAGCCGCTGTTTCCAGAGTGAGTGGATGGGGCGAAGTAGACTTTATTTTATTTTTCTTTACTTTGCTGACCCCTTACTGCTAGATATTCGTCCTTTTTCATCAGCCGATGTCATTTGGTGATATCTGGCCGTGGGCAAAGTAGAGAGTTTGACCAGTATTGTGTCAGCAATATTGCTGTCTCAGGTGGCTTGTAGTTGGTAGCAGTTTAGATATGTTGGTATGTACAGGATATTGTAACTCGAGTTTGAGAAACCCTGTATTGTTATTGGTGGATGTAAAAGGCATGTTTATTCAACATATTTTACGAGCATCCGTGGAGTAATGGTTCGGCTCTCCGCTTATCATCCCACTTTGGGACGACCATGTTTTTCTGCTGGGATTGATTTCTCTCAGGCAGGGTGGAAATAGCCCGCCTAGTGTAGTGTCGCAAGGGATGTAAAACTAGTAACGTAACTTAACAAGAGTATTATGTAGAGCAATTTATACTCTGACTTAGTTTTAGAGAATCGGTCAATTATTTAACGTAAGACCCGCTGAGACAAAGTGCAAAGCCCTGCAATCCACAGCATTAAATGTTCTGAATTATTTATTTATTATGGCGTCAGTTTTCTTTTGATTTAGTTTTAGCCTATATGGCTTTAGAAAAGGGTATGCTGAACATCTTGAGATTATATCGTGTGATGACGTAATGAAGGCAAGAGGTGACTGATAACAGAATTATAAGTAGAATGTTGCAGGGTGGCAGCTTATTTATGGTAACTCGATTTTTAACATGAATCACCTTTTTTTATTTTCCAAGACACTGGCAAGGGGCGTGTATCCTGTAAAAACCTCAGAGTCCTGTGATTTATGAAACACAGACAGTTGTCAAATTCCAACCTCTCGTATCTTGACTACTATTGTAGCAGAGTATACTTTTCTGCCTCTCCTGTAAAGAAAAATCAAGTTTCGATAGCTGATTTGCTACCCTGTGATAGTTTCCCTTCTTATACTCTCAATTATGGTTCTGTCTTTCCCTTCCTCTCTCTCTTCTCCCCTTTCTTCTTCTCCCTTCTCCCCTTTCTTCTTCTCCCTTCTCCTCTTTCTTCCTCTCCCTTCTCCCCTCCCTTCTCCTCCCTTCTCCCTCTTTCTCTTTCTCTCTTTCCCTGTCTATCACTGTGTAATGACATGTGTGTATGTTGCACACCCAACTGTACCCAGCGCAGTGCCAGTGACTAACGACATGATACAAAAATGTCAAGGAATCTTGAAACCCTCATTGCGTGACATGGCCTCTAGTACAAGATATTTTCCACACAGCTCTGGGAATTCCTCCTACACACAACAACCTCGAATGTCTTCATAGGAAAACCATTGAAAGTAGGGGATTCTTTCTTTTTTTTCTTCTGGTGTTTTGTTTTTGTTTTGTTTTGTTTGTTGTTGTTGTTGTTGTTCTCTTGCCTTTCCAGAGAAAAAAGTTTGTTGTTTCTTTACTTTCTTCATAGACGGCTTAGAAATAAGTGGGAAAAAGGCCGGGGTCTGTGGCGTAATGGTTAGGCTCTCCACCTGTCATGCAGAAGACCCAAGTTCAATTCTCACGTTGGGGCAGGCATCTAGGTCTTTGCGCTACAATGTTGCAAAGTGCGCATTTGTAAAACTAAAAACGGAAAGAAAAAAATTGTCTCCATTGAGCACCATATTAAGATGGGTTCTCCTTTTTTTCTTTTTCTTTTCTTTTTTTTTTTTCTCTTTTTCGTTTCCAGAGTTTCTTCACAGGGAACGGTAGAATTTACCGGGTTATTTCACCATCCCCATCCCCCTCCCCTCTCTATTTCATTGAAAAAGAGTAGGCTCGTGTTTTTTCCTTCTCTCTTTTGAAAGTTTGCTGTTTATTTTCTATTTCCACGAGTTTTTGTTTTTGTTTTTATTTTTGGCCTTTTTTTTTCCTCTCATCTTCCCATGGAAGAAGAGCGCTGTAAAGAAATTCAATGGGACCCGTCGGCCTCCTGTGAAAGGACAGAAAGTTTCTTTTATCAAGAGCCTCAAAGAAGGACATTTTGTAAGCACCTTTTGTATTTATGGCTATGGTAATGTGCAGCTGCACAAAGCCACAACTGGTGACAACTGCTTCGGTTTGAATCATTCAAGTAAACAGCAAACTGATTTTTTTTAAGCTGTTAAATTGCCATACAAGGATGTAGTGAAATGAATTAGAAAGAGGGGGAAATAGGGCTGTAAAAGCTGAGAGTCGATGAAGTTGTTGTTTTGTATACAGCCAGTTATAAATGTCTGTCAATTATGCTTCTTTGTCGATTAAGTGTTGGGATCTCTCACTCCCTCCTTTCTCATCTCCCTCTCTCTCTGTCCCTCTCTGTCTTCTCTCTCTCTATATATATATCTCCCTCTCTCTCCTCTCTCTCTCTCTCTCTCTCTCTGTCTCTCATCTTTGCTGCCTTAAAATGTATTTAACTAGACTCTCATTTATCAGAACTCAATGACTTTGGAATTACAATTTAAGAGGGTTTTTTTAAATGTGTGAGTTGCTCTATGTAGGTGCTGCTTATGACTCGAGCAATGTGCGCTGACTGTGTGTTGAAAAGAAAAGTCATCTTATTCATCCCCGCGTGGAAATTCTTTTTGCAGTGGTGTGCAAACACATTCAGATTCATACAAGCGATAATAAATACATGTCATGATTAGTATAGACACAGGTAACGCCATTGATACAAAAACTGATGCAAGATTTGAAGTCTCCTTGTTTCACCCCATTGCTTGGTGTGTTTTACTTCACTTCGGAGGAAATCTTATTTGCTTTCTTTTTTTCTTTTTTTTGATAGTGTAGATCTACATGATACTCTGGCAGAAATGCAAGGAATTTTTTTCCATTTTACAATCTCTGAAAGAGATTTTAGATATTTTTTTTACAATTTACATTTCCCGAATGAAAAGATTACAAGACTGCATGTGTACTGTTGTCTGCGTAGGGGTGCAATAATAAAATGCATTTGCTAATTTGCATACGGGTGTGAGAGTCTACGCTGGTTTATTATTATCATATTACAATATGTATAAAAGTTGAATATTAATACGATAGAAAAGAGATTAATAGTTAATATAGCATTAGCAGTAATACTGCCGGTCGGCATTCATATTTTATGTATATTTTATTTACTTTTAAGTCTTTATTAACAACATAATAAACATTTCTCTTACCTCAGCTTCACAGGCTTAGTTAGTTCAGAGTTAGTTGTTTATAGGGGCGCCAGCATCTTTGGCTGTTTTAGTCTCTTGGTAACACTGCGGTTTTCTTTTCCCTTGAGGGTTATTCCATTTTTGTTTTGTCCTATTGAGGTAGTTTTTTGCTAAGTGTCTTCAGGTTTAGGTAAGGGAGTTGCCGGCAGGATTCTATTCTCTCTACCACATGTGTCGGCTAATATGTACCTCGGCGAAGACTTTCGAAATATTGGGTTCGAAAGGAGTACGTTATTCATCTAGGTTCTGCTGTAGTCTGAAATGCAATAAATTCTAGCCAATAACTTGGTTTAAGCCCCGGTCTAACGTTACAAGGATTTTGTATAGATGTTGTAGACTCAAAATATTCAGAATTACTCCCATTAAAAGTTTAATCCTACGCAGATAATCTATGATTTTCTTTCCTTTTTTTATGATAATGAACTTATAGATTACAAAAAAGTGCATTCAGAATGGAGAAACGTTGTGTGGTAATAGCCCAACATATTTGTCAATTTTACTACTTATTGTGTATTTGATTATGTTTGTATGATACAGTAATTTAAAGTTTCTATTTTTGTAATTTAAAAAGTGACTTTTGCAATTTACGTCAATTCGATTTTAATCTAGTCGTATTTAAATATGAAAATTTCAAAGCCTTGTTTTCATTTTATGGAAAGACTACACAATTTTCGCTCATGGATGTGATTATAATAATGTTAAATTTATGAAGATTGATTTTTGGAATTGAATTCCACGTTGAAGAAAAGGCATGAAACACTTGGTCTTTCTGGTAATGGTAGACCGCTAAAACAACTAGGTAAATACAACTATGATGATTTTGTTGTCATTTTATTACATTTGTCGTAGAAAAGCAAAGAACAAACAGCTGATTTCGTCAAAGTCCATGTAATGAATACATGTATTAAATTGTGTATGCATGTCATCTTTTGCGTCCTTCCATTACCAAACGAGACTCATCATCATTAATATTTATGAGATTTATATCTTCATTGCTCCATTTTTTTGCGCCCCTATTAAGATTTAACGTAAAGATATTATGTGGTATAACTCTTAGATTCCCGTTATTAGCGTGAAATAGGGACATCGCGAATATAGGAGCACGTAGGAGGGGGATAATAACGCATGTATTTCATAGAATTTTGTATGTCGGTTCTATAGTTTTTCTTCTTCAAATGTGCAAATTTGTTGTTTCAAATAACACATTGCACGTTGAAATACGGCATTTAATCCCCAAATATGCAAACTGACGTCGTGTGCATCACGAGCAAGCTCAAATATATACACATTCTAAACTCAAATATACACATAGCAAACTCTAATACAACAAAAGGAAAGATCAAATACCACATAAAATGTACATAAGTTTACATTTGAATTTGCTATTTGTACATTTACTTTTGCAAGTGACGTCACATGGGGAAAACTCCTATTGAATATTTCGAGTTCCAATGTGGCATTTAGCTTCCTATGTGGTATTTAAATTTGCTATGTGTTATTTGAAACATCGCATTTGCGCATTTGATGGGGAAAACTATATATTATGTATCTTATAAATAATGTTCTGATTTATACAATGTCTGTACATTCTGTCTGTATTATGCAATGTTGTTGCGCGCTGTTACTTTTCAATATCTCTGAATTCTTGAATGCATATCTTTTGAGTAATTGCTACAATTATGTTCATCAGTGTGATTGTCTGTGTAGTCATGACATAACTTTCAATTTGTACATTTCATCTGCTGATAATTATCTCTGTTTTGTTTGCTTGTCTGGAGGCTTTAAACGTCTTAAATCGCCAAATTCCTTTATTTTCGTTTGTTCTTTCAAATTAGCCTTGATGTTTACGTAATCTAGAGCTTACTACTGCGAGAATTAGCAGAAGTTTATGTTGTGACCAGCGTTTGATGGTTGGTCTTGCTCTTTGTTTGCGCTTTGTGGTTTACATTATAGCATTTCTGTGTCACAGTGTATTGTGTGTGTGTGTG